>MU912471.1:0-12816 GCA_036418165.1 Cooperia oncophora
TTCGCACAGACCTGCGGAATTGGGAGAACCGCGGAACTTGCAGAAAAAGAAAATATGTCTATCGATTTCAAAAACCGTGGAATATGCAGAAGTGCGGAATTTGCAGAAATGCCGATGGACCGATCGATCCCTATCGCTTCTTTGTCCGTCATTTCTGCAAATTCCGCGGAATTTGCCGAAGTGCGGAATCTGCAGAATCTGCGGATTCTGCATTTCTCCCAATTCCGCACGACGGCAGGAACGAACCGATCGATCCCTATCATTTCTTTTTCCGTCATTTCCGCGGAATTTGCAGAAATGCAGTTTTCAAATCGATACGTATGCATTTCCTTTCCGCAATTTCCGTCATTTCCACAACGTCGTCATGTATGAACGCGGCCTTACGGTTACATCGCCATAACCAGCCTTCATTAGCATTTAAGAACCTCGAGAGGGTTGCAAAAAAGACGAAGAATACCCAGATCCGTTTCCACTTATTCGTAGTCATTTCTGCTTTAACTTACGCTTCGGAGACTTGGACTCTACGAAAGCAGGATGAGCATGCGGTCAGCGTTATTCAACGCGCCATCGAAAGGGCGATGCTCGGAGTTTCCCGCTACACGCAAGTGAGAGAGGGAATCCGGAGCTTCCGCACTCCGCCGACGATCGAAGATCAGGGGCGCAACCGCATTTGTCAAGCTCAGGTGTACTGAACAATCATGCGATCTGAAGATGAACGCTGAACCACAGCGATTACAGGCGGGGTTCCACAGGATATGAAGCAAAACCAAGACGAACGCCTACTCAATGGTCAGTTTAAAGAGGAAGACCAACGGCGGCCTGCAGGCAAATACAACTCCTAAGAGGAGGACATGTTAGGCCGCGAATGGGCAAGTGGGAGGTAGTTAATGTTGATGATGAACGATCCTATCTTCATTGCGAATTGTAGCCACTTGGCAACCAATACCTTTGTGAATCTTTGTCTTCTCTGTGGTATTGTTATTGTTGTTCTTTTGACTGACTGATTGTTCTTTTGTTGTTTGTTGGTTGTTCTTTTGACTGTCAATAAAAACTGTTGAGAAGGTCGAGCACAGAAACAGTGTCGCTATAAATGAATCTGTACATAGTTTCACTTGGATGGCCGAACTGATCAGCACTCTGGAGCTTATTCGTAAAACTGCGAAGCGAAAAGGTATGGTGCTTCATGTAGTCCCCGCCGCAGTGCAAGCCAACCCATTAGTCAACTCTTGAGCATGTTATCAGCACCGAATTGAGAATAATTTACCGCGCCGAACGTCTCAAACAAACTCTTAGATCAAACTGGCAGCACTGGTTATACAAGTAATACCGACGTTTTCGGCGACTACTCCCTGTAGATTGAAGACGTATCCATTTGACGTGGGTTACGGAGAAGTGGACGCAAAACGTAGTCTGCAGACCCAGCAGGTCCGCGAAAGTCGCTTGAAAAACTGCGAAAGATCATGTGCTTCAGGGCACAGCGTTCGATGGGGATCCCCTATGGGGGGGGGTCGTAATGAGTGCGTAGCCAGTAACGAGCAGCGCAAAGGTGTCAGTGTGCTGAGTCCTGTACAGCGAAGCTTGCTTTGTAGAGAACTCGGATATGTAAAAAAAAATAGTACAAAACTTTCAATCATCAAACTAATCCGAAATAATTGGAATTATTAATAAGTCGACATCATCTCGTAAGTGATTAAACACTACAACTCATACTCTGGTTCGCTGCGGATGATGGGACGTGTCCGCGATAGCGCTTGGCGGTGAGCCAACCTGTTTTTTTTTCCGACAAGCGACTACCATATCGCTCGTATCAGACGTTTTCCAGCAGTTGGTCTCCCTCATCGGAATCAGCAATTGGCGGAGCACGAATCTCGACAGGGACACGTCTCTCATTCATACGCAACGGAAAAAACACTGGCAAACAAGTGCACAGGTTCGCCATGCACCTTCCTGAATCCCTACAGACATTTCCTTGTCCGTAAAAGACATTGGAATTGTTAGCTCTGGCGATCCGCATGATTTCTAGACCATCAGTCCGTGGACATTCCGCCTGCAGCCACAGCAACCCTGCGCACTCGTGCGCGGGCGCAGTAAAGCAGCGTGATCGGCGCTAAACGAACCATATCCTGCTCCTGCTCCACCACAGGATACGTTCTACATGCGTTCCTGGCTATTCGAACACGCTCACTTGAAACGGTGCACAGGAAACGGGTTTTTCGCGCGGCTGGGAGTGCTCCCTAAGAAATCCCCATCGCGAGATCTCATGAATCCCGAGAGCTTCAGGAACAGTTCAATAGGTTTTTAGAAAGAGAAAATCTTGAGAAGCTCGGATCCGTTCTCAGATTTGTGAAATGTTGAGTTACAAAAAAATTATATTGATTCAAACCTGTTCAGTTGAAGTCACTCCCCAAGGAATCCCCATGGCAAATTTCTCTGTGATTTTCGCGACCTTCATGAACATTTTAGTACTTTCAGGAAGATCAAACCTTCTAATTTACCAATACGCTCTCCTCTTCCCCACAGGTCCGCTTTTGAGGAAGTTATGGTCCTTCAAAGACACCTCCCTCAAACGGAAATCTACGCCCCATGGCTAATAGCCGTTTGCTCCAGTCAAAGCTGCAATTCATACCCAACTCTGCTACCGTACGATTTCTGCGGAAATTCTGCCCCTCAAATCAAGTGCCCACTGTGGGTCCTGCGCACAACAACTGGATTTGCATTTGTTTTAACAAATCGTTGGAGATTCTTCGAGTGTGATTAGGCAACATGCCATTTATTACGAGTACTTTGTTAAATTACATTTTGGGCCGTTCGATCTCTCTGTTGCTTGTTGAGGGCTCTTTTGGCAAAGTATTTAGGATTAAAGATGATGATTGTACTTCATAGGAAAGACTTGCTTTTCCGCAAGTGTGGTTCCCGATATTCCATCGAATGTAGATGGTACGTAAGGTATGACCGCTCTCACAGAACGTATCTCATTTCAGATTGTTGTCACTGTTTCACATTACTGCCTGTTGAGAATAAATATTGTGTACATTTTGTGGTAGATTTTTTGTCGACTTGCGGTCCGGTTCCCGTGTATCGTTGAAATCTGATGATTTAATGGCCGTTATAGGATGAATTTTTCATATTCGTTTTCAGTCAATTGAAGATACTTATATAGTCGAATGCGCAACAGAGGCACCCTCTAGAAACTTCAGATGCAAAGTGCTAGTGGAGTTTTACGCTTTGTTGCACCGAAGGAATTCCAGGTAATTCCAGTTACCACTTTGCTATAATTTATTTATTGTTTTATTTTGATGAATTTATGTTTAAATTTATTTTACTCGTCCTGTTCGGACAGGGTGTAACCCCAGCTGTATGGCGTTTGTCCAAAATTGGAATCTTCCTCTAGTTTTCCGAAATCCTATTATGTAGTAGCGTCCTTGTCGCTTTGGGTCCCATCCCTCCTTTGATGGTAATCTTGTGGCGTTGCGTTGGTCGGAAATCAATGCTTGCTCATTATTCTTTCTTAATTTTTGTTGTGTGCTATGTTGACCGGTCGCTGCCCTGCATTTGTGGAAGCTCTGAGCTACCGCGCATTCCTCAGAGCGATAAGGTGGGAATGTGATTTCATCTGCCCCTCTTCAAATTTAGTAACGCTCTATTTAGCGAATAATTCTGGTCCGAATTCTCAGCCACCAACTTTGCTAACATTGAAAAAAAGATGTTCCGAAAGAGTATATTTGTCACTGAGGTGACCAGAGCATACAGTGAGGCAGAGTTGCAATCGTACAGTGAGAATGTTTATGTCTGTAGGACGCTTCTCACGCGCGTTCCTCACTAGATCAGAGCATAGATAACCCGAGCTGCCGAGAGCTGGGTATAAAAGGAGGGGTGGGAGCGTCCACAGCCATTTTCTTCCCTTTCCTCAGAGCATGCGGGTCTTCAGAGCATGGGGGGTTCAGAGCATTCAGCATTAGAGCATAGAGCATCTCACTTTATCTTATAGCATTTCTTATTGTAACTCTCTCATTTATACTAGGTTTCTCACTTTGTCTCACTGTCTTGTTCATTGCATTATTCGCTATACATTGTATTGTACTTTCCATACTCTCTTGATTGTAATATCGATAGTTACAGTATTCATTCATATTCCTTAGTATTCATAATACAACTTGTAGTAGTAATATGTGCCTTTATGTGTATGTGCCTTGTATTCGGTTACAACAGCTATAAAGTTTAATTACCCAAGTTTGAGGTATACCACTGAGCCACCGTTAACACAGCTGGTGCATCGGCCGTATCTCGTGAAAGAAGACCGGACCGTTCAGTGAAGAGGCTTATCAGCACAAACAATGGATGGGGTATCACTCTGCGCCGGATTCTATAATGTTGTTGTAGAATTCATAAAACTTGGCACAGCAATACTGCTACAACATAAGCATAAGGCGTTTGCCATTTTTAAGGCGCTGGAAGCCCTGTGCGTGGGTGAAACTCTCGTGACGCTCGAGGGGCCAATGAACGGAGGATTTCTACGAACGTTGTGTGAGGATTTGGCTGCAGAAGCCAACTTCGATTATTACAGTTCCGATCTACGTGCACTGTTGTTAGGCATAGCAACTCCGGAGCGTCACGAAATTTCATGCCTGAGCAAAATATTCGGTCACCCGTACGTCGACATGGAGCAGGGGTCAAACAAGTTGTTTGAGAAAACTACTGAGGAGTACCAAGTGGATCTGAATCACGTCAACATTGTAACGTGCTTCGTTAAAGAAAACTTTATCCGCAACTACATCCTCAGGCATGGCATATGGCCACCGGTGACATTCGAGATGATGAATGCGAATCACCCATTGAGGAGGGCACAAGAGTCTAATAGACAACCTTCAGACCCGGTAATACAGAAGCATTACGGCCCTGTCACGATAGAAGACTATACAAGAGTCCACTTACAAAAATGTCTGGAATTCGATCCGCTTGAGAACGTGTTACCACATCTTAAGGATAGAACGATATCGATACTACGATCAAAAGTCTTCAAAACGTACTTGCAGCAGCAAAGCACAGAGCATGTAGCTGTTTCGTGGAGAGACACACGTCTCCTCTTGGCATATCTGTTAAATCCAGGCTCGGCATACGACCATCTAGCATATCTGCGATCGTATAATAACTCTCAGGACCTCGAAGATGTCCTAGATTATCTTGTGATACGCATTGTGCCGAAGGAGCGAGAACTTAAGGAAATCTATCGCGGATTTGGATGTAAATCCTATGAAGATAGAATGAGGTCCATTTGTCAGGAACATAATGTCATGGCGTTCCTTGAAGCCTACTCGGACGAGCAGGCCATGGCAGTCACGGAATTAGAACTACAGGAAAAACTTGTTGCGTTTAGACAGCTTGCTCGAGCGTACCCACAACACAAAATTCTAAATGTTGTCATCGATGCTTCCTCATGGAACAATCTTCCTTACAAATATCCCGAAATGACAGACCTTCCAGAGCATCGAGTGAGGAAAGCATACCCATTCCAAAACATTGGGTTAGACTACTTTGGTCCACTCATTATACATGACGAGTCACGACACAGGAAGGAAGTCCATGGGTGCATATTTACATGCTGCGTCACCCGTCTCCTCCATCTAGAAGTTGTCTCAGATGGGACAACCGAGAAGTTCCTCAATGCATTTCGCCGATTCGTAGCGCGAAGAGGCAAACCGCATTCAGTAACGTGTGACAACGCACCGACCTTTATACTAGGAAGCCAAATCATAAACGACAGTGGTTGCGAAGTTCCACGGAATGAGGAACTTTCTCGTACAATGAGCAACCAGTTAATTGAATGGAGACATATAACACCATACTCACCCTGGCAGGGAGGATTTTACGAACGCCTTATAAAATCAGTTGAAGAATGCATTATTCAAAGCAATAAAGAGAGAGATGTCGTTAGTAAATGTATGGGCCTGCTTCTCGTCACAGGTTCGGGTTGTCAGCAAACTTGGCTGGATGTTCCATGTCACTGTCACTGCCACTACAACAGATAGTGTGAATAAATTCGCATGAGAAATGACTGCTCACGTAAAACTGTGCACGAGCTCCGATAACAAAGCTTATGTGTTGGTTGCAGGTATTAAATATGGGAATCTATCGCGAAGAAATACTTCCTAGCCATATGCCGCTCTTTCTTCGCGTGTGTAATTTTTCCCCCTCATATGAGATGCCCTGAGAGGAATGTAAGCATGCGGACGCACATGACTAACCGCTCGCCAGGCAATCAGACTGAATTCCGGTATCAAAAGTTTTGAATTAAGTTTTTGCCCTTATTTTGGGAAGCTCACCGTTTTTCGAAGGCAACAGCGTTTGCAGCCAAAAAATACATCGGGGGAAGCATGAGAGAGGGACTGTCTTGATCCTCGTAAAAGGTGATTTAGAAGCAGATGACTTCGAATAATTTCTTACAGAGTAGAACCGTAGAAATTTCAGCCATATGATTTCAGGGCAAGGCCACGCCGGAAAAGTTCTGTACAGAGCTCAATCTCTGTGGTTGGAGGAGACAATAAAGCAATGTCAAAGATGGTTTTCATCATGTTTCTTCTACGCAAAATAATAACTAGAAATGCAGTTAATTAGATGATACTTCAATTTTTGCTGTATAGATCTTTTGCTTTCGAACGATTACGATAAAGTTTTCATTCTGAGATGTTTCCGGAGTAGCTATCATCGTCACATCCACGAAGTCTGCTAGTGATACAAGAAATTAGGTGAGCGGCTCCCTTAACCACTAACTTTAGCTCATGTGCTCTACCGTGGGCACTGATTTTGCCCAAGTGGCCACTGTTCACTCTAGCGTGCTGGTGCTTCCCATCATCTCTGATTTCATGAAGCATCCTAAGACCTCAATATTCTACCAATGGAGCAGTGATTTCATCTAGGAAGAAAGCTCAAAAAGTTGAGCGCTTCTCCGCCTGTCGCTTAAACCTGGCATTGTCCTTGCGACACCGCGCTTCGAGAATCGGTTCCAGATAAGCTTTAATAAAGAGATTTGACGTTTAAATCTGTCCATGCACGTAAATGGGTTGGTGGACTGTCTGTGCTCTCGTTTATTGTAGCCAGCAGATCTCACCCACTTAAACAGCACCCCGATCACAATTTTAGCTGCATCGACCGAAGCGCATAGGAGAAAAAGGTTGGAACATCCTGAGCCTTGGACTAGAATATCATCCCTAGCTGCCTCTGATAAAACCCGTAGAAGTTGCCTTGCTATCAACAGCAATAGAGTCACTAATATATGGAATGCCGATTTGAAACAGCGTCTCATCGTTGAAAACGCTCACGAACAGTTCCGAGCTCACCAGAAACGAACCAAGTTAGGAGATGGAAACGTTAAGTACGACTGAGTAATCCAAACATGATCTTCTTCATTTTCGTGCATGGCACAGATCGCCCTCGAAGCTCGTTTAGGAGAACCTCGTCAATAAAATGGAGACGATGCAGCTCGAGGAGAAGTTAAGAAGCGAACGTTTACATAGCGTTGTACTACACATGTGAATGATATTGAAAACGACACGAAGTTTACAGACTCTCGTAGAAGCCACTGGATTTAGTTTCATCATGAGCGCACGACGCACGGAAGAAAAAGTAACTGGCATCCCAACCTAACGAAATGGACGGGCGAAACTCTGGGGTATAAGAAGCAAAGTAACGAATTGGACGCAAGTCCTGGTAGGACACAAAACGCCAAGAAGGGGCCATAACAAGTGGAGCCTCTGTACGAGGCGCGAGCCATCTGTATAGCGAGTCTCCCACGGGGGGGGGGAGCCGGATGGGGGGGGGCCAGATGCATTCGTTGCTAGTTTGCCGCAACATCTTAGAAACGAAGCCGAAAAGGAGGAATGTTGGGCAATTCATGTCGTGCTCGCAAACAGCGATATTGAAAAACTATAATGTGGCAATATATATCACAGACAAGTCTTGCCTTGAGACCGCAATAGTACACCGCGGTTTTCATATCCTTTTCGTCGGGGTATCGCTAGCACAGCACGTCCTGTAGCTGGGCAAGATGGCCACCTCAGTACGGCTCCCTCTCAAAGGGATGTCTTGGTACGACTCTCCCCACTCCAAGGCAAGTTCGTGTATTTCTCATGCCGATGAGACCGTGGAGCCTGAAAAAAAGCAACTGGTCAAAAAAAATAAACTCCCTTCAAAAGACGAAAGAAACGTCATGAGAATTATATGAACAAATAATCTGAATGAAAAGCTTCAAACAACCGTACTCATCCTTCCCCATCAATGGCGCAAATGGTTTCGCCGCGGAGCCTGAAAAGTGATTGGAGTAATCAACGCAAAATAGCACAACTTGCGCACAAAAATTATTCAACACAACAAAAACATGGACAGATATAAAATAATGCACAATACTGAGAAGAAAATGAGACACGATTATGACCTCACCTCCGAGCCATGCAATGAGGGAAAACCTTCTCTATGCATGTGAGCTACCGTGATCGCAGCACGCGGACTACCGCGGTCGCCGCACGCAGATGAATACACCCTACAATGAAGCGTGCTATTGTGACTGGAACCCCGCCCTACAAGCTCAGAAAGCCACAACTTTTTCTATAGATGCAGCATCCGAAAAAAGGAACGACGTTTTCGAAGAACTCGCTCTAAGGTTTACAAATGTCACGCAATCCTCCCCTCACTTCTTTGAATTCAGAGGTATCCCACGCCGTGTATCGAATTTTTTAAGCTCTCACCCTTCAAGCGGCCACAACTTTTTTTCATCCTCGATATTTAGAAAAGTCTAGGCATACTTAGAGACTGAAGGATTTGCGTTTTCAAAAAGGTGCCAAACTTTTCTGGAAAGATCACCGTCTCGAAAATTAGCGTGTTGGGGACATATCGGTGAAAATTCGTAGGAACTCCATAAAACTCTTCTGCAAACCTATTAAAGGATATTTGTAACGATGTCGCAACAGGTATATGAAAAACAATCTCTCGTCGATACTTGTTAGGGACCGGCTTCATCTAAACAAAACGTATTTCAACATCAACAAAATTTTTCTCATACCACAGGATTTTGCCCTGAGGCCGCGTTCATACAGACGGCATCCGCGGCATCCGTGGCCTCTGCGGAATTTTCAGAGCAAGCAAAGTATACGTATCGATTTGGAAATTCCGCAGAGGCCGCGGAGGCCTCTGCGGCCAAGCGCGAAGCGTACGCGTCGCGGCCTCTTGGTTGGGACGCCGAAACTTATTCGAACTTGATAATCATGCTGTAATCTCGGTTTTCCTTCTGATTTATGTAGTTAAGTGCATAGTGGTAATTTTCAAGAGGTGTTTTGAGTGGGGATGGCATTATTCCAGCATTCATTGTTGCCACAATGCACCATTCTACACGAAAACTATATTTTTCATCCTCCGGCTTAGAAATCGCTGTGCATGGTGAAAAATTGGAAAGATTTTAAGAAGAAATTCGAACCTGGAAGAAACCCATTTGAAAACATTTCAAATTTTTACCATGCACTTATTGTCCGGGAAAGCATTGTGGAATATGCAGTAGTTGTTAAACAAGCAGTTGTGTCATTGAGAGTATTTTACCGAGGAGACAAACGAAAGTGATTTCCTAGGAAAAAAAGATAATTCTTGGATATATAGAACTGAAGCTCCACATGCAGATAGCTAATGTGATAAGGTAACTTTCAACAATAGCAGATCTGAATCGAATCCAATTTACCACCTCTGGCGCGAAAATATTCCTTTTTTGCGACCTTTTTCCCGCGCTCCACCTGAATGAGGCGGAGAGTATTCCATGAAATTTTAGGGTTTATCTTGAAAGTAAACGAAATAGCGAAGCCTTACCAGCTTCTGCAATGAATTCTGACCATTCTTCAATTTTTTGGCGTATAAACGCCCTAGCATTTATGCGCATTCTTCGAAAATAGGGAAAAACTGCTTTGTCCCACGCGGCAGACACGCGAAAAGGCGCCTTGTCGCCAATGTGTTAATTCACCAGATTCTTCTGGGAGAATAATAACAGTGAGCTGTTGTATTAGAAAAGTCCACATGAACGGCAGAAGGGTCTATCGCATCGAACAGGAATCCCGACGTCATCTGCAGCTTCCAGAAATTTGCCGACCAAGGACCGCCGATTTATCGCGGGATCGTAAGACGATGGGGAAGACGATTTTCACAGCAACAATGTGAACAAAATTATTTCAACGCTGGATACCCTGTGAGACTGCCTTGCAGAAATCTTTTAAATTGGGAAAAGATTGGATATCCAGTCTTCGCCGTTCAAGTAGCGCTTTCTGCAGTGACACAAAAAGTGAAATAAAGAAATTGATGTGGAAGGATTTAGCTGGTGAAAGAATTTCATAAATTCCAAGGATGTGCGAATAAGGAGAAAACAAGGATAAACTGAGGGTGGTCAGGAGGATGTGCGCATAGGTACCTAATTTTCTTGTAGAAGCACGAACGCAGTACCGATTCTATGCCTCTAGCAGTAATGTTCTCAGCATGAGATGTCATTCACGACTGTGAAAACGCATCCCTGCTCTAGATGACCTAAAATAGTATCCCACTTCAGGGGTTTGTAACAGGAGAATTTTCATTCACTGCGCTGGTGGCTTCGCGCGCGACATGACTCCTCCAAATGGTGACGGGGCCTTAATAGATGTCCACAACAGGTAATCCTGAACCGAAAATAGGCATGAATGTCTACGATGACGGGGTCTACATGAAATGTGGTGCTTCAATCGACAGGTAAACTCGAGTTCAGAAAACGCCTTTATTAACAACGATAAGTGATAAACTCTTTAACATAGAACAACAACAGGTAGACAAACACAAAAAAGCAACCCGATTAAAGAGACATTAAAGAGACCCAGTAAACAAAATTTGAGATTTCAACATAACGTTAAACGTTTGAAAGAAAACCATGAACCAAAATAACGTTTAACCCATTCGCGACCAGGTGGGTTGTCTCGAAATCGGCGAAATTTGAAGACTTGTACAATCCGTCCACTGCATATGGTGGACGGTCCGAAGTGGACATGTCACGAATGGGTGAAATAGTGCCGATTCACATATAGTCATCACATGAAGTACCAAAAACTCGTGATTTACTCGTATACGCCGTTCCCGTGTTTCTGGATTCCAGGAAAAAACGCTACGATGAATAGCTTGAAATCAGGACTCACTGACAACTAGCCTTTTTATGGGAATTCCTGGGACATAAAGTGTAATCAACTCGAGAAGCAAAGAAGCGTCAGGTAGAAACATGAAATACACAAAAATTTGATCGCAGACACTGTTGATGGGATGGCAGGGGCAGAATCAGATCAAAACAAATGCACATGAGGGGCTCATGGCCAAAGAAACCCGAAAGTCGGACGCATACCATGTGAACTCGTCAAGCACACGTTCATGCACACGCATGATAAATTCATATCCATATTCACATCAAAAGCAAACAATCAGGTTGAATGACCAAGGCCTTCATGATTTGGCATTTGAAGACACACGGGCTGAAAAAATGCAGTAAAAATGATTTAAGAAATCCTACTTAATTTGATGAATTCATTAGAGAGAAAACGGAACCCTGTTATCAGGAGAGAAACAGAGGACCAGAGATAGAAACTCACCTTTTTTTCAATAGTAGTAATAGTTTCAATAGTAGTGGGTGCTCGGCCTATCCTCACTGACTTGTAAATCGATTTCGGACGAGTTTCCCGTAGGCATCTTGCCAATCACCGCTACCGAAGATACGGCTGCATATGTGTACCCATATATGCATGCAGCATCACGGCCGCTTCATACCAATCCCTTCGCTTCATAATTTGCTTAGCAAATGAATCAATTAGAGCGTCTGGAACAGTCGTCCATTTGTGGGCGGGCAATAAAGTTGTGGCATGATACCGCCTTTATAAGGGCTTCTTCCCTGAAAAGGCATTATGCAGCGCCTGCTCAGGGTTTCGGAATTCCGTCGTGCCAGGTGTATTAGTCCTGCTCTTCTTGGAGGATTTATCGTGTCCACTGATTTATCGTGACAGAGCGGAACAAACTCTCAGAGGAGATTCTACCAATAAGTGAACTCACTAGATACAATCGATGTAGTTGACCAATAAATGGATAAATTAGGTTCGCCGCTTTACCGGGAGTTCCCGAAACCCAGAAAACGCACAACTGAATTCAACTGCGTAGTCTACAACTTCGTACGATAACAACGTGACACGCTCGCCCTTAATGTGCAACTATGACTTCACCTGACTAGTTTCAAAACACATCAATAGCTGATGAAAATGTAATGTGTAATATCAAAATGTAGTAAAAATGGTGAGGAAATTGTAGAGTGGTCATCTGATGACAGAATCTTTTTAGGCAACAGCTCATGCAAGTTTGACTCCCTCAGTTTTAGAGAGCTCTCACTGTTGAGTTTAGGAGAACAACAACTAGTCTCCGTTAGAGCGCGTTCAGACTTCGCGATCGCGCGATCGGATCGCTTGGATCGCGCGATCGATCGCGCTACTGTGGGTGAAATTACTGCGGGAGGGGGTCATGTTCGTTCATGTTCAACTCAACTCAACAAACAACAAAACAAAGTTCTGGGAAGGGAGTCGTACTGATATCACCATTTCTCACATCACGATGCTGTATCCTGCCTCCAATAGGCAGTTCCAAAAACGATATAAAAGTAAGTTCGACCTTTTTTGATGTCTTTTATTCCGTGTTCATATTCGCAATACTGACGATTTGCAGAAACCGTCGAAAGGAAAGGTTGTGTATAGACCTGGAGGATGGCAGAACAAACAAAGCAAACACATGTGACAAAAG
>MU912471.1:12916-40139 GCA_036418165.1 Cooperia oncophora
TATAAAATCAGCCAAGAATGCATTATTCAAAGCAATTGGAAAGCGCATTCTAACAATGGAGCAGCTTCACACGATCTTGATAGAGATTGAAGGCTGCCTCAACAGTAGGCCTCTTACTTACCAAGAGTCCGATTTCGGCGATGACATACTGCCCTTACGTCCAATCGATTTCATACAGAAAGAGATGGATTGTTAACTTCCTTGGCGTTCGCAGAAAGAAGACGTAGCGGATCGCAAGTTACTTACCTGCCTTCAGAAAAAGTGCATGCTAGAAGGCAGTATTCCAGCAGCAAAAGAGCCCTACGGTCATCTTGCGCCGTATCAGAACGCTTCTGGGAGATTTGGAGAACACAGTACCTTACCGCCCTCCGAGAGCAACATCGACGGAACATAGACGACAGAAGGGGAAATATAAAGAAGGTGAAAGAAGGCGAGTAGTACTCCTGAAGTGTATCCCCAGCCGGCGGGGCGCCGGCGGGGGCGGGGCCCAGAAGAGGAATTTCTGGAAACTAGCACGTATTTCCAAGTTGATTCCGAGCAGCGACAGCACAGTAAGGGAGGTGGAGATATACTGCAATAAAAAGACACTTCGCCGCCCCGTGAATCAGCTGGTTCCCTTGGAAATTGCTCAAGACGATGAGAGTTTGAAACAATTCCAAGCTCCAGAAGAAAAGAAATCGGAATCCAGAGTTGCAGCGAAGGGCTATCACGGTACGGCAAGAAGATAGCCTGGCGTCTAGGAGAGGGCAGAGGCCAAAGAGAGAATGAAGTTTATTGCTTTACATCACAGCATTCCTCGAAAACTTGGCCTACTTCTCTTTACCTAAAGATGGCATTAACCTTGGCTGTCCTTGTCGGTCGTCATGGGCTCAGTTCAACCAGAACGGAAGGAGAGGCATAATTCTTCCAAGAACATGGATTACTCAAATCGAATGCAGAAAAATATGGAGTTTATCTACACGCTCCACAAGCAAGCGAGTATGAGCTATGCGTCAACAACTACTGTGTAGTAGAAAAGACGCCCCCAGTTCATAAAAACTTGCATTTACCACCAGAAGAATTACTCCAGGACTTTGAAGCACGTTGGAAACTACGTAGGGGAGATTCTTATACGGTGGTGGAAACAAAATGCCCCGCACAACCGTTCTGCTCCGCAATCGATTGTACGATATGTGCTGCTAATATACTGAATCCAGAGTGCTGGCCACTTGCAGCCATGGCAGGCCTAGGACTAATATTATACCTTGTGATCGCCATCTTCTATACCTTATGCTATGTACCAGTACAATCGCCGAGCGCGTGCCGATTGTGGCTTGCTAAGGTATTCGTAGAGCAGTAATCTTTATGCTAGAAAAAAAGAAAAAAAAAAAAACCCCAAAAAAAAAAAAGAAAAAACAAAAAATACAATTACTGGTTCTAGCTATAAGTAGCCTAGGAAGGGTTTTCCGAAATGAGACGCGACAACGCCCGTCGAGAATTATGCAAGCACTGGCTATTTTCACATTATTCTCAGTAGTTCTGACATGTCAGGAGGTGAACATATTCCCCCACCAAGAACTGAGAAGCGGCTGTCGATCTCTGGAAAAAATCCGGCACGCATTGCACTGTTCGAAGATCGGCCTCCCGTGAGTAAAAATAACCCTTTCAAAAAGAAGCATGTTTAGCATTTCGGAAAAACGGTTCCACAGTGATAAAGGCAAGACTCCGTTTTGAAGGACTTAGATTGCTGTGCAACCGAGAGTCCTTACTCCATACTAGGAATGTGCTTCAGAAAGTTGTCGACAGTAAAAGATGCTCATCCATGGGCTCGTGCATTGGTAACAAGTGTGCAGACATAAATGAAACGAGCCTGCTGCCTGAGTTAATGATTGGCAACTCATTTCCTGGAATAACCAGTTGCGTAGAATCCTGTGGTGGACCAGGATGTGGCTGCTTCCACTGGGATTCAGGTTGCCTATTTTACAGGATATATGGTGTACCAAAAGACGATACCGTTTATGAACTTTTCAAATGCGCCCGATGGGAGGAGGAGGTGAAACTTCGCCTTCAGTTTAGCGAGGGAGCCTTACTAAAGTCTTACCTGCTTGGTCTCCGTCCAAACGTTCCTATACGTGTTCAGAATTTTGAAGTGACACTGAGTGTACTTTCAGTTCCACCACTTCCAGTTCTCGAGCAAAAATTTGTCAGATCAAAGCACCACGTCGCCATTTGGAACAGAGAAAAGAGCCCGCTCTGCTCGCGCTGCCTCATCGCAATGAGCATGGCCATTTGTGTTAATTAGTGCACTGCTACACCCTATATGCGGAATGTACCGGCTGCGAATTTCAGATCATGTGTAGATGTGAAGAAGACGACATCGAGGAAACCTTCATGAGCATAGAAAATGTACTACCACTCATTCGTCAACAAGTGCATTTGTCAGAGCATCCATATCATAGCGTCATGGCGAAATTGGATCACGACATCTCTGCGGAAATTATTTTAAATATGAAGGAAGCCGTTACCGACTTAATCACTGAAATCAAGGAAGATAGCTGCAGTATTGAGAACACTCACCTCACAGGATGTTATCAATGCAGCAGAGGAGCGCAAGCCATAGTAACGTGCAAATCTACCTTGAGCAACACTTCAGCCGAAGCCGAGTGTGGTAAAGACAGCTTCACCGTCCCCTGTTTGTCACAGGCACAGAACTCCCAGGCGTAGACTTTTTCTTATTCGAGTCACGTCGAGTGGCTGTTGCAGTGTTTCGGTAGGATGCGGGACGTAATATTAACACTTTGAGGCTCACGGCATACTGAAAGTAGGTGGCATATCCTTCGGGAGGAGTCATGGGCAGTATTGTTCATGCAAGTCACAACAAACGTCTGGCTTCTTATGCTTCTATCAAATTTCTTGGCAGGATGTCGGGCAATTACTGGATATTTAGCCTTCAGTGGTCAGTCTTTTTAGTGGCTAACGCATTGCTGGCTGTGCAGGAGCTCTCTCACTAAGCTATTTCTATCTCTCTGCGGCATGTTGCAAGCTGGTGCGCAATGGTGATTTTTGAGACGTAATAAGCAACTCATCAAATTTTGAGGGGCATCGACGGCTTTCTGCGCATTTTACTTTGGACTTTAGAGCATACTCTAGGAGCATTTCGCTTTCGTTATTTTCGGAAAGACAAGAAGACAGCCGAAAAAATTCTCTGAGTTCATGCATGCAAATAGAATATTAGTAGTGCAGTATTTTCCATTACTTAGTATAGACCATTTTAGAACAATGTCATCATCCGACGACGAACTTAGCAGAAAGCGACGTGCGGAAGAACGAAAGCTGATTGACGAGATACGATATAAGCGTTCTTGCGTGAGGGTCTGCTCCAAAGTTTTCCATCAGAAAGTGACATCCAGAAGAAGATACGGAGATTTGTGAGATTGATTGTTATGATTGTAAAATCCAATACTCTTTCTGACGGGTTCACTGAATTGCGTGGGACCAAAACACCACTCTTTGCGAGCATGCAGGCGACCCTCTATAAAAGTCGTCTCGAAAAGCTACACCTGGAGACATGTCACACAGCAGAAAGACTCCGTAGCGCTTTGCGAAGCATTATCGATGACACATCAAGTGTATGGACTTCTTGTTCTGTCAGATAAGTCTCTTGCCGAATCTCAAGCTCGATTTTACGGGAAGGACGAGCAAGGAATCTGCATAGAACCCGCCCTCTTCGCTGAGTTCACCAGGAAAGAGATCGAGTTTCTTGAGGAATTCAGGCATCAGATAGAGATAGAGATCCGAGAAGCCCAATCCCACGAGGACAACGAGCAGCACGTCAGCGCATTTGATCAAGTGAAGGAGCTAATTTCGAACATTGAAGGAAGAGCTGGGACCAAAATTATCGATCTTGTGCAAGAAGAGTAGAAGAAAGAGCAATGAAAGCTCCAGCAACAAAATAGACAACCAGACGAAAGCATACAGGCAATTGCCGAAAGGATGCAGCTCTGGAGCAGAAGATCACACAATTAGAAGGAGATCTCGTACGCAAACCAAAAGATGAAAACTCTTTCCGGACGCAGCCACACGGCGTGCAGAGGCATAACACAAGAGATGAGCGTCTCTCCGATGGCACAGTGAAGAGAAGGTCGCGGAAAGCGCCCAGCAGCTGAGGAGCCGCAAGAAGATCTGCTGGACTTGATGCAGGATTATGACTTTGAAGTCGATAAGAACGACGATGAAAGAGAAAAGAAGCCAAAATCCGCGGAGCCGGGACCAAGCAACCGAAGAACAGCAGTGCGAACACCCCGGACATTCCGAAAGAATCAAGTTGGAAGAACGATTGGAGGACATAAGAGCGCTACGCTCAAGACAATCGAGCGACTAGAAGGAAGATCCGTAAATGAATGTGATGAGACCAGAAGAACGTTTTTTGAGATGCTCATTCTGTCTGGTAAAGGGCCAGCATTATTCCGATAGTTGCCCAGTGTACACCAGCGTAGACTCGAGAAGAAAGCGAACGCGATGCATGTTGTGCCTCGACAGTCGCCACGACACAGAAAAAGGGCAAAAAAGTGGGCAACAGGAGAAGAGAGTTGCTGTACGTGCTATACAAAGAGGCAGCGATTAAAGCTGCTCTGCAGCCCTTCCGATCATCGCTGAGTGCTACAAGGAGCTTGAAGAGATCCAGCAAGAGCTCGAAACGTTCGGAGACTATTACGGCCCAGGCTCAACATCGAGACCCTCAACATCCAAGGGCCGCGGGGAGTGTCACTGAGGTGACCAGAGCATACAGTGAGGCAGGGTTGCAATCGTACAGTGAAATGTTTATGTCTGTAGGACGCTTCTCACGCGTTCCTCACTAGATCAGAGCATAGATAACCCGAGCTGCCGAGAGCTGGGTATAAAAGGAGGGGTGAGAGCGTCCACAGCCATTTTCTTCTCTTTCCTCAGTGCATGCGGGTCTTCAGAGCATAGGGGGGGCTTCAGAGCATTCAGCATTAGAGCATAGAGCATTCTCACTTTATCTTATAGCATTTCTTATTCTAACTCTCTCATTTATACTAGGTTTCTCACTTTGTCTCACTGTCTTGTTCATTGCATTATTCGCTATACATTGTATTGTACTTTCCATACTCTCTTGATTGTAATATCGATAGTTACAGTATTCATTCATATTCCTTAGTATTCATAATACAACTTGTAGTAGTAATATGTGCCTTTATGTGTATGTGCCTTGTATTCGGTTACAACAGCTATAAAGTTTAATTACCCAAGTTTGAGGTATACCACTGAGCCACCGTTAACACACGTGAAGTCCGTAATGATGAGGATGTACTTCCGGTTGCCCATTGCAAAGCCACCTGCAAGGGTATTCGAAGCGTATACGTTATTTGAAAGTGAAGGCTGATTGCGTTTATCGAGGTTCTTCATCTGTACAAAAAAATACAAAAGATTCTTCTTGCATTGGAAGGGCCCTTGTTCAGCGGCTTGGCAAAGCGAGGAAGAAAAATTTGATTTGACGTTGCAGCAAGTAAGTTGCCACTTTTTTTGGGCTTTATTGTAAAAGCAGAAAAATTTCTTACTGGCGGATTCAATTCCGAATTTGGTTTTGCAAGGCGTAAAGGTGATCCACCAAAAGTTGTTTTGTTACTACCTACTACAGCTCAGTCTGCTCGAGCCGACTTTCGCAGTAGGCGTGTTTCCAGTCATCAGATGGATATCTCTTACCTTTTCCCAGAAAGAAATCACCGCAGCTCGTCTTTTCTCTGACTATTCTTTTCAATAGAGCACCACTTCACAGAGGTGTCTTTTCCACAGAAGGGCTTGCGCAATACTCAGAGAGGCAGTAAAAAAAATAGATTTCCACTACACACTTACTCGAATGACTAGCTCTGCCAGCAAAGTGATGGAACGCATACTGATTATGGAATTCCAGACTAAAGGCAGTTGTTGCCCACGTGAGCATGGTCCCAGCTACATCGCACAGATCACAATTCAGCACTGTTGTTAGCAACCCCTCTCGGGCAGGTAAATTGACAAAGTGAATTTGTTTCTCCTTGTTATAGATTACCCGGAGCACTTGACTCGTCAACCTTACCTCACTTGTTTAAAAAACATTAGCAGCTCACGGTATAAGGGATCGACTTTTTCAGTCCCTCAATTCTTTTTCGGTCGATAGCAGTAGCTATAACACTCGGAGTCATATCCTAACGCCTGGCGGCGTACCGTAGCGGACGTGCTTGGGCATTATGTTGCATGAATCAGCGTGAATGAGCCTGTCGAATCCGCTTCTCATGGTTAATTCTGCGTATGTTGTGAAGACTCTAATTGGTGTGTACACAGCTTATCTTTGAGTCTGTAGTCCAAGCATTAGGCTGAGGAGAAGAAAAGACTGTGCTGAACGGATACACGGATCAGTCAATGCTACATCCCATTTTTCACAGGAAACATTGGACGGAAATCCATTTATCCTTCAATCTGTTGAGACAGTCTTCACCAGGAGTGAGACTAAGCGGAATGTTACGAATGGAGGAGTCTGCTGCTTGCGATCTCTCCAGATGCTTCCGAATAAGCCATTTCTATATTAATCGAAATGGACGCCATGAGGCGCCGAAACCCTTGAAAGCACTCGAAAAACTAAAGCCTTGTGCACACATCAAAACTGAAGAGTAACATAATAGAAAACCACCTTATCCAAATAAAAATTCCAGAAAACCTGAAAGAAGTCAGAAGAATACAGCGCACGAGTTCGAAGTAACGAGGGAGTTAGAACAGAACACTTCTTGTGGTGCCGGAAATTGTTTAAACCTTTGAGTAGATGAAAAGAAGACTTTCGCTTGAACTCTCGTTCCTGCTGGCGTATCATCCTACTGTCCTGGGGCTTTATCGTGCGACATGCCTTTCACGCCGCTTTATAAACAGGCTCGTCCGAGACGCAACACCGGCAAGGAGGATCTCAAGGGAAAACGACGAGCGTTCGCGCATCAAGATAGTGAGTGGATTAGCGTGGTTTGGATTAGACAACAGAAGATACTGAGTAACCTCGGCGGTGAAAAAAAAAAACAGCAAGAAAGCATACGCACTGGCCTTTTCCGATAGCGTTTGCAAGTGCCCAATTAGAACCAAACATTACATCCTCATCCGCACAGCTGATGGCCTGATAAGAACTCTACGGCCGTACAAGTGGCGAGTTTCATGCTCTTTCCTTCATTTTTCACGGAAAGGCGGGCCTTGAAGGCGGAGTCTGGCAGCGCGTCACTGAAAAAAAGGAGGGTCCGATAAACTATATTGGCGCTATAGCGCCCTCCTCAAGTTTTTCGCGCACAACAGTAAAAGGTGGTTGTCGGCAGGCCAGCACTGCCTCTCGGACGCATATTTTTTCAACATCTAACCTGATCGCGCGCCGTACTCTGATCGAACCCACATGACCAAAGGTTCAGCTCACCTTAAGTTTTCTAAAAAAGAAAACTGGAAATGAAAGAAAAAGAATGCTGCCGATCGTGCATATACTGATTCTCGAGGGGTAGTCTCGCTTGACCGGACGCAGCGACTCAATTAAAGCTCTGAACCGCTCGCCAGCTTTTCCACGGTTGCTTTCTTAGTGGTCATTGTATTCCCGTTCACTTTAGATTTTTCCTCTACCATCGCGGCCTCTTTGCCGACCGGTTTTTGAGTGTCACTTTTTATAGGATAGTCCTCTATTACTTTCAACATGCTTTCTCAGCACTCTCAATGGAGTCATTTGCAAATGCACGTACGTCATCCTATTTCCATTTTATTATAGTAGTTTTATTCCAAACGGTTGCCTAGTGTATTTGATTAGTTGTCAAGTAGTAGTCAAAATTTCACTTTATTCGTGTTGTTTCAACTCTTGCTCTTTTTCTGTGCTTCTTTTTCACTTGCCCGAAAGTTTTTGCCATTCAGTCACATGTGAAACAGAGAAGCAGCGCGAGACAGTACACCCCTTCACAATTTCCGCGGATTTTCTCGCCACTTCTGGCTTACGCTGCGCAGGAAATCAGCGAAAACGTCACCACCACTCTGAAGGTAAAGTACCCCACCTTGCACAATGAAGCGAGTACGACTTCTAGTTTATGAGGGATCTCAGCTTTCGTTCCTGTTTCATGTGTGGCTATTTACCCCCCCCCCCTTAAGAGGAATTTGTTTGGTAAGGTTAAAGTAATAAAAATTTCGCGGGAATAGCAAAGTGGCACGCAATTGGGGAAATTTAAGAAGTGGTGTATTCTGGGAAGTGGATGTACACTGCGGGTCCCCTTCTCGCTCGACGGCTCGATCAGAGGAGGGCACTTTGGAGGGGGTCGTATTGACCACCAACTGACAACGTAATGTATATCGCCTGCTGATTCCTCGTTATGAACCTTACGATTCCACAAGAGGCAATGGAACATCCATTTTATGCTACTTGCCCGGTAGCGTCGTTTTTGCAGGGAGTCGGATTTTAAAGGCTGAGGCCAAAGGCGGAGTCACTGAAAAAGGAGATGTCACTAGAGCAGCTTTGCGCCTCAGCTCCTTTACCTTACAACTTTTCGCCATGAAGCTGGAAAGTTATCCATTGCGGACGCACAGCTATTCTTCTTACGTAATCTTTTGTATTTTCATAGTTTCCTTCAAGTGGCGACGGTACGCTGCCTCTCATACCTTTGGCACCGTCCCAACAGAAATGTGACCTCGTTCAAGAATGAAGCCCAGGACATCGCTATGCTTAGTGCCTTTCAATGGTGTTCATCTATTCGAAGAATCGTGATGAGCTCAATTTTTGCTTTGGCTTGTGATATCAGCATTAGAGTGGCTAGGCGAGTTTGAGTTCTGTCAGGCCGTGTTCTCCGAAAAGTGACAGATTCGGCCTTTTCAGTGCACTTGGTAGGGCTGCGCCAAACGTAAATTAGCTCTTGTCAAGCACTTTTTCGAGAGGCAATCACGAACGGACTGTTCAAGAGAATGGCTTTTTGGAAAAATCCTCACTCAGCGCTTGCGAATCTCGCCTAGCGCCTTAAAAGTAGCAGAAGTTCGTAGAAGTTGTACAATTCGCAAGAAACCTTGGGAGCTCAAAGTGAGTAGTCCTTGTGGTGGTCCATCCCATAGGACGCAACAGGTCCGCAGAAGTAGGACAGTCCGCAGTAATAAGAGAGGGAGAGTTCTTATTTAAAAACTCTTTTAGGGGAGGAGGTAGTGCATGACTGGCTGTTATCTTTAATGTGATGCTTTCATACTTGACGCCTCAGAGTCCAGTGGCCTATGTGGTGCTAAAGTGATGGTAAGTCTATGTATACAGAGAGTTAGGCTGCGTTCATACTTTAGGCGTCCACCACCGACCAGCTGCGTCTTAAGGGCTCGGGTGTAGAAAACGATCGATGCAGTCGTTCTGCGTCTACGTGGCAAGTCTGCTACTTCTATTTCCCCATATCTGCCACTATCGGATGCTGCTGGTCTGCTGGTAGATCGCTGGCAGAACGGCTAGATATACTATTGCTTTTTAGCGCTCGACGTCGAACGCTAATTGGTCACTGGTGGACGCCGCAGCAAAGTATGAAGTAGCCTTATGAGAGGAGAAGATAAGATTATTTGATAGTCGACTCGACAGTTAGTTGAGCGAAGTGGAAAGAAAAGTTTTTTCAAACGTGAAAACATACCAGCTTGAAGTTGGAATGATTTGCTCAAGAGTTGCTTGCAAACATTGGAATTTGATTAGTTGTCGCGCTGAACCTTTCCCGTTTTTCGATCTTGCTCGTCGTTATTATTGGGAGTGCTTTAGTGACGAAGACGGTAATCGTTAGGCGGATCGCAATCGCTGTTCGCTCTCCGTTTCGGCAGAGACGCGAAGGCGTGGACTCAGCTGCATGGGATTTTAGGCGACGTACTTGAAAACTATAAATCCTATCGGCTTAATCACAATGCTATCTCGCCACCTTCACCGATGTTCTGTTCGCCATGAGTGTTCTTAACACGCAGCCGTCTTCACTTTAATGCTATTCGTGATATACAATTTCTTTTTGCCAAGGCTGAAAACGATTATAGTGTAGTTTTGCTGCGGACGGTTGTGCGTGTCAGTGCGGCTGCGTTTGGCGGGCGGTGGGCAACTTGTTTCCACGGACAGCTGTTGAAGTGGGCAAGTAGAGCTATACTGTCACTATGTCTTGCGTATTACTCGTTTCTTACACTATTTTGTTGCATACGCGTTTCAGAGAAGGCAGAGAACAGCTTTGACGGGTGACACCAGGGCACGCATCGTGTGATATCCACAAAGGGGTGTAATTTGAAGCTCGAGCGAGGGGGGAGTCGTAAATGCGGGGCCCTCTCTGATGTGAAGGTACAGTAATACCTGAATGTCATTCAGCTTCAATGATGAAAGACTTATCCATCTTATGAAACTAGGAGATCCCACACATGCTCGAAGCTTTAAGGGTCAGATGGGGATGTTTGCGAAATGGGGTGAGATAGCGACCTCCGCTGAAGGACGGTTCAGACGCGACCCCCCCTACTCTAACTGACAGGCGGCAATGCTGTTTGGTGTTTTGCAAATGGCTACCGAATGGAATCTAGAATTT
The DNA here is from genome assembly GCA_036418165.1 of Cooperia oncophora. Taxonomy (NCBI): domain Eukaryota; kingdom Metazoa; phylum Nematoda; class Chromadorea; order Rhabditida; family Trichostrongylidae; genus Cooperia; species Cooperia oncophora. The sequence continues at coordinate 23,458 of MU912471.1, forward strand.
CGAGAGGGCGCATGCTTAAATCAGGCGATAATAGGCTTTCACGCTCTGCATATGAGGTTGAACAGAGCTCGCATTGCCTACGATTTTGTCTTAGGATTCAAAATAAAACTCCTCGTTCGATAACCATGTATGACATGCAACTTGTAACAAGGAACACAATCGAAACAGCGACTAATGGTGATCATTGATAGGCTGAATTGGTGAAAAAAATAGCCGCAAGGTCAGCGTGTCAGGCCCCAGATGTGCATTCAATGAATGGTGACGGGGAAATCATAAAAACATGAACGACACAACAAAGCGAAACATGAAAAATGCAAAAAATGCGGAGCCAAATGAAAAAAGGATAACCAGGCGGCAGTAAATCGTTCTATACTTGGCTATTATCGATCGCAAGGCTGCGACCGCTTTCGCTGCAAAAACGTCATTGGAGCGCGGTAACTCGAAAGTCAGCGTTCTGGGGTCTTTTCAGGAGCTTATATCTCTTTTAGGTGCGGAGCTTTTGAGGAATGGTGAGCAGCATGCAACGGCAAAGTTTCTACTGTTGTGTATTCTACCTAGTTGCAAACTGAACAATCCCCCGTTGGTGAAATATTCCGGATGGGTTTTGGATAGGCTAGGGGTAAATCGGCGAGCTGTTCCATTGATTCTGCGCTTCATTCAGAAGGTGCAATTTCATCAGGATTAAATCGTCCTGAAACCTCCTATTTTCGTCTTCTACAAGCTTTACAGTTTTTTCTCGAAGACCATCTTAGTTCTAGGAGATCTTTTAGGTGGGTCAAGAACGCGCTACCTCTGACCACGAAAATCGACTGCGCTTTTGCGCATTGGTGAGGATGAAACCTTCGAAAACCCAGTGTGCGGCTCCAAAACATATATTTTCCTTTCAAATGAGTGGAAGAGGAGGATGGCTGTCACTGTGGACTTGGGTCGCGAGCAGTGCGCGTGCATTAGCTTCCTACGCAGAGGTGGTGGAAAGGTGTAAATTCTGATTTCAGGTGCTTTTATCCATGCAAGCAGATGTTTGTTTAGGGTTTGGAAAGGACAATACGCACGAATCTGTTTGAGACGTATTATTTAGTCATCTACGTACTTACGAGTTCATGCTATAAACTGACACTTATTTATTTATTTATTTATTTATTTATTCTTGATATTCTTGCTATGCTTGCTCATAAATTGTTCATTATTTTGTAGTCCTACTTACATCCGGGTCTTCTGCTGCTTTCCGTTCCTTCCATCAAACTTAGCATGAGACACTTTTGTCTGTTATGATGTCTAGCGAGCTACTTTGAGATACTCCATGTCCGTGGCAGGTGAGCGAACCCATTTTGGGGATTTTGGGGATTTTGCATGAAAAGAGGGCTGTTAAACGTAGCAGTTCAATCTGTAAAGTATACACTCATAATAATTTTCATTTTTTAACATCTTAACTTCCATCTCCACTCCCCTTATCAACTGAAATGTCGAAGCATTGCCCAACTCTGAGTGAGATTACGAACCCCCGCTCCCCAGCGGCCAAGTACGACCCCTACCCTATGGGTTTTCGCAAACGATGCTGTACCTGTATGTATGCACCATGCAGCGCAAAGGTGAAAACTGGGCGATGACAGGAAATACGATGGTCGCCCACAACGACGTCATGAATTAATAAAAAAAGATAAAGGATAAAGTCTCCGCCGTTGATCAACCTCTTCGTGGGCACGCACTCTACTTCTATTTAGGATCGTAGTGGCGTATTGAATGCGATGTGGCCTATACGATGACTTGCGCGGGGAGAGCGTGTACAAGTCAGTGTTTCACCCTTCCAGACGAATGTGGTACCATTTCACTGTCCACGGAGGATAGAAGGCTTAGTTGGCGTGGGCAAGAGTCGGAACGAGATCTTGAACCTCCGGTATCAGACGTGAGTGGTAAGCGGGTCCCTTTGTAAATACACCACCTCCGCGGTAATAAAAATCCGCCATGAATAAATAAACAGATGAAAGTACACTTCCAGACTTTCTACTTGCACCTAGGAAGTCCTTCCTAGAAGTTGCACCTTCCCAACTAGCTCCGCGTGAAAGCGTGTGGCATGGCGCATTTGCGGAGGTGGCCTAATTGGGCGAGCCAGTGAAGTATTTCTGATATCTTGCAAAACAGATGCGTTTCTGAAGCATTCAAAGGCCCTCAGCGAAGCAGGTTTTATAACGTCAGTGGGGTTGATTTGTGGTTGCATTTTCTTCTTACGCAAGGCTTGGATGAAGCTTGGCATGGATGTGCCAAAGCGTGGCGACTTGTGGTTGCCCCGCCATGATGCTAGCAAGATCATCAACGAAAAAAATTCGCCAAAAGATATTTTTTGGAATCGCCGAAAGTCAGTGTGCAGTGCCAACCTAGTTCCAATAGAACCTGCTTCCCCCTCTTCGAAAAAGTTCACTCTAAGAAGTTATGGGTGTTTAGCCCGAGGGGTACTTTTCGAAGTGTTTGGTAATTGCTCAATCTTCTTTTTGTATGTGTTCTCTTATTAGTTTGGGCTGGTTGTGTTCTGATTTTGTGGCGCCCTATCGATTAGTTCGTACTTCTATTTTGCCGGATCAAGCCTGCTTTGTCCGATTTTTCTTAGGAGGCAGTATTAGGTGCAAATTTGCTTATAGTAGTGCTAACAAACAAAGCAAACACAATGTGACAAAAGTAAAGTGAATATCTGGAGGACTGGCAAAATCGGGGGAAGGGAGAGAAACAACATCACCCGCTGTTGAAAGTTCTGCGTGTCTTACTTTTGGAACAAGATGTTCAATACTCCGCTTGAACGTACTCAGATGCAAAATTCAGTATAATAATTAGCATATTGTATATTTAGTACTATTTTACATAGGAAATAATAAATAACTCAAAGATATTTCGAAACGTTCCTTAAAATTAGGAGGGCGTTATGTACACAAAGGAAGAAAGAAGGAAAAGGAAAAAAGAACAGGAACAATAAACATGAACGAACATGACCCCCTCCCGGTGTAATTTCACCCACAGTAGCGCGATCGCGCGATCCGGATCACGCGATCGCTGTGATCGCACGATCCGGATCGCATCAAGCGACCAGTCGCAAACTATGAACGCCCGCTGAGCTATGTGAAATACACTATCGTGGACTGTGCTCAGAACAAAACAGGGATAACTCATTGGATCTGAGGAAAATTTGGATTGTTCGGCTTGGTGGGAGCATCCAATGGTGCTCCGGAAAGTTTGTACAGGCCAGCTTGTGAAGACCTGTAACTTTCTGCGAGCAAAGTGACTCCACCATTTCACGTTTCATAAGTTTCCAGTCGCCATCAAAGTGAGACCTATTACTTGATATGAATTGACTAATGAAACTCGAAAGGGCAAAATGCTCCCTCCAAGCCGAACAGCTCCGAATACTTTTGAGAAGTCCAGTCATCTGCCGCCACATTGAAGAAATGCGCACAAAAGTGGTGCTGTCAAGAGAGACTCTATCGGAATTTAAGTAAGGGTGGAGTGAGGACTGAGTACGCACTGATTCTGAGGTCAGAATGTGGGGCATTCTCTTGGCTGGGGTTGGCTAAAGCTTCACCGTTCGCTTGACTGCTGTCATGAAATGTGAAGCCTATTCACTGTTTTGAGCCCACGTTCATACTCTGAAACTGCAGAGATTCGGCGTCGATCGATACTTATCCACTCCCTTGTCGCCCAATCGTATAAAACGCTTATTCTCCCAAATCGATGGATTTTCTCGGTCGCAAAGTATGAACGCGGCCTAACTTATATATGACACAATAACAAAAATGACATCAAAAACCATCATTAAGGTAATGTTGTGAAAGCAACACAATAAACAAAATACAACATTTACAAATATAATAACTCTTTATTTATAAATTCAAAAATGAACTTCCTCCAGGATAGAAACACTTTATGGACCGTTCCCCAGTGACGTAAAGCAATTCGGAAACATCGGGCGTTAGCGTAGCCCCTCGTACATTTATGACCATCTAAAAATAGTTCAGTGGAAGTTTTCTTACAGAAAAAAGTACTTTAAATAATGGTTTTGTGGGGAAGCGATTGAATAATATTACCCTTCCTGAGACATCCTTGCCAAATCCTGATCCAACCGAGGTGATTTCGATAACAAAATCGGCTTTGTTAAGCATCATAGAGAAAGCTCTGGTTTTCAAAGAAGAACAACGCTAACAACAGTCCATTCGGTTCTAATCTGAAGAACGAACAGGCATTACTTCTTAACTTAGGGAGTTACGCTTAACGTACGTACTTGCTATAAAGTTTATAAAGGAGGCAGACCACCGTAGATGATCGCATATTCAGCCTTTCCAAAACAGAAACGTCATCAAAAATAAGAAGAGATGGACTAAAAATAAGAAGAGGTATTGATCGCGTTCGAGCGTCCCCATCAAGAGGCCGCGACGCATACGCTTCGCGCCTGGCCGCGGAGGCCACGGATGCCGCGGATGCGGTCTGTATGAACGCGGCCTGAGAGCCCTTTTCTCTCTGCAACGCGTTCCTGAGCTTTCGAGCCGGTGGAAGGAGAGTGTCTGAGGATCGGAAGCCTCTCCCAATCGTTATCACGCTCTTTCAAGAGGAGACAGTGACACCGCTGAGGCAGCTGCGCTTCGAACAGGGTAATTTGCAAAATGTGTCTTTTGGCTCCCACACAACTATCCTCCGGATCACCGATGGAGCTCTTTTTCTCACGTTTTCCGAAAAGTCCGAAGAAGTATTCAAGGGTGAGTTTCGCAAAAGTCATGAAGATTATTCTTTCTTGCCACAACACAGTGGTAAAGGTGAGAGTCAAGAACTGAGAATTCTGGCATTACGCGTCTGCGATGTCGCTCTCACTAAGCCGACACATTCCTCATATAATTCTGGCTCATGACAAAATTTGTGTTCATGTACTCGTTAGGTTAAATCTGCCAATAATTTCTTCAGTGTACGCCGTCTCGGAGGTGAATGAGTACTACCGGTATTCCCGAGGAGGAGCTGTATAGGCGAAGATTTTCGTGCCATATATTCCCGTACAAAGTAATGTCGTCACAACATACTCGGTTTTGTCAATCAATCACGTCACTCACTGTTGGGACTGTCGTTATTGATAAATCAATTGTTACCACTTTCATTTCCAGTTGGTGATGAATAATTATCGATGCACCACACTTATGCGATACATCAACACTATCGGATAGCTAAAAATTACTTTTCGGCTAGTGGCGTTTTGGTGACGTTTTTGCAACCGTCAGAGCGCGTTCAGACTTCGCGATCGCGCGATCGGATCGCTTGGATCGCGCGATCCGATCGCGCTACTGTGGGTGAAATTCACACCGGGAGGGAAGGGTCATGTTTGTTCATGTTTTTTGTTCCTGTTCACTTTTCCTGTTCACTTTTTCTTTTCCTTCTTTCTTCCTTCGTGTTCATAACGCCTTTTAATTTTAAGGAACGTTTCGAAATAGCTTTGAGTTGTGTTTTTTTTGTATTCCCTCTCAACTTTTTTTTCAGATTCGGATTCTACAATGTCGTGGATGCTGGTTTTTTTACCTAACCTGAAAAATCATCGGGTAAGTCTTGCTTTTATTTCTACTTTGGTATTTCTCCCGTTTCGAATTTTTTTACTCGCCCAAGTTTTAAGAAGTGGTTCGGTTATGCGTATTTCCTTTTCATTCGTATTTTTCAGATTTTGATTCGCAGCCTCTTTTGTTTTATGGAGGAATTTCATTGAGGTGACTATTGCCTTTAGTTCATTGCAAATTTTCCTCTTCTTTTCGTATTTTTGGATTTGCCGTTTCCAGATTTCGTATGCGCAGTCTTTGAATTGGGGAAGGCGTCTGCCATGTGCGCTTCAAGCTTTTCTCACAATGATCTACTTTTGTTGTTGGATTTCTGAATATCTGTGGAACACAAATAAAGATGCCTTTGTGTATTTTGATAAACAACAACAACAACAACTGTAATAGACGATCAACAAGAAGCAAGCAGGTTGTGTTAACCACACGACAAGGAGGCTATACTGTCCCCAGAACCATATATAAGGAATCGGGCAATGCAGATGTGATATTCGTGTTCAAGAGGTCGTAGTACCCCTAAAAGCAAGTTTTCAGCCAAATATGCCCGTGTGAAAAAAGTCGGTAAAAAACCGGTAAAAGTCGGTATACTTCATTTCGGCAGACTAGGGGATAGTTCAGTGTATAACCGGGTTCCAGTGGAACTCATCAAAAATAGTCCGCGCTTCGGCCTACTTCTCATGACATTGCAGTGGAGTCTTTAGACATTACTGAGGCTTTTTGTTGAAGCATTTCCGATGAAAATGTCACGAGACTTCCCCGAAAACTGATTAGATTGGTAGAACAGAATGGTTGTGCACGTTTTCTCCGTCACAGTCACGCATTCATTCCCTGATTATTATCCACTTCCTAATATATGGTTCTGGGGACTGTATAGCCTCCTTGTCGTGTGGTTAACACTGCCTGTTTGCTTCTTGTTGGTCCTCTTGGTACAGTTGTTGCTGTTTATCAAAATACACAAAGACATCTTTATTTGTGTTCCACAGATATTCAGAAATCCAACAACAAAAGTAGATCATTGTGAGAAAAGCTTGAAGCGCACATGGCAGACGCCTTCCCCAATTCAAAGACTGCGCATACGAAATCTGGAAATGGCAAATCCAAAAATACGAAAAGAAGAGGAAAATTTGCAATGAACTAAAGGCAATAGTCACCTCAATGAAATTCCTCCATAAAACAAAAGAGGCTGCGAATCAAAATCTGAAAAATACGAATGAAAAGGAAATACGCATAACCGAACCACTTCTTAAAACTTGGGCAACTGCGAGTCAAAAAAATACGAAATAGGAGAAATACCAAAGTAGAAATAAAAGCAAGACTTACCCGATGATTTTTTAGGCCAGGTAAAAAAACCAGCATCCACGACATTGTAGAAGCAGAAAAAAAGTTAAGAGGGAATACAAAAAAAACACAACTCAAAGCTATTTCGAAGCGTTCCGATCCCTCCCTCCTGGTGTGAATTTCACCCACAGTAGCGCGATCCGATCGCGCGATCGCGAAGTCTGAACGCGCTCTTAGCAAGACCTTCGAGAGGATCCATGAACAGAACGAGCGGCGCCTGTTAAGAGTTCACGTGTGGCTGAAGCAGGAGCAGAGCTTAACTGAATCCTATTTCGTTCATTCTGTTTATCAGCGTCGCTTCTACGCGAGACACAGGATGCACCCTTTATCGCTGAGACGGAGTAGGCGTGGCATTTGAACGTGGCATAGATTGGGTAACATCTGGTTGTGTGTTGAACATAGGACATGAGCACAACTGTCAAAATGAAAATGTCTTACCGAAAGCACTGCCCCACATACGTTCAATTAAAGAGCCACATCTCAGGGATATCGAGTGTATAATGTGTGTGGTGTGTATATGTATGTATGTGTCTGTGAGGAGGGGGGTACACTCCTTGATTCATCAAAGCTAATCATAATATACAAAAATGGCGAAAAACAGGATCAGGGCGTAAACACGGGATGTGACAGCCCAATTGTTCATATCCTTCGCTTCACCCACTGATTGAATGACAATAGGATAGAGCGTTGATGATGGATATTCGGGATGCGCCATGCATTCTACTTTCCACTCAAACCTTTTCATACGGTTGGGAGTATACAGCTGTTGGCGGAAGCGAGCCGGTCGTTAGGTGGGACACTCATTCAATAAGGGCTAATCTTCGACTAAATCGGTGAGGGTCCAACGGTTCCACGTTTAAGGTGTGAAAGTCTGGTGTCACACGAGAGAGTTACTTAGTTGTGCAGATCGGCGTTTTCGTCTTTTCGGCTCAGTATTATTGCAAATAACCAACCTCGAGGCTTGGCCCACTTTGGCTGGGTCTGTGCCAGAAATTTGTTACAGTTTGCGGGATTCGATGTAGAACTGATTTCCGCCCGTGCGTGTGGATCGGTGCCGCTTATAGCTACGGCTGCGGAAGAAAAAAACTTGGACCACTCAAAAAAAACCCAAAATTTTCTATCAAAATTTTTCTTTTGATTTTTCTCGACTTGTGTATCGTAACATCGTGGGTATAGTTAAAGCACGCCTGGAAGAGCTGTTTCCAACTCTGAAGGAAGGCCCTCAGCAAACAAAGAAGCACGTGAAATTTAGTTTGCGGCACCCAGGGATAACAAAATGTCCGAGTAAAGCCCATCAGGTATCTTTGAAATGAGTTGAAGCATGAATCAAATGGGAGAAGAACATCAATGCGAGTGAGCAGTTCCATGCATTCAAAGGAGTTTAGAGTCGGATATATGTGGATACCCCTGAAGTTCCTGTAGCATATTCCACGGATGATCAGGGCTCTAATCAAGTCCAGCAGTAAGCAAACCAGATGCAGAGCGCTGGATGGTCTTTTCTTGCTGAATTTCCGCTATCTGCTTACCTTTCCACTGTTTTGGTGCTGAATAGGAGCTTCACAACTGTTTGGAACGCGGTTTTGTGGCTTGTTCCAAGTTATTTTTTACGCAGCTGTACATCCCTGTCGCCATAGGCCACTTAATATGATAGAAAGAATCAAGTGTGGACTCAGGCTTTACAAGTTGTTGTTCCACCTAGTAAGGCCCAGGAGAAATGAATCACTTACAATTGGCACAATAGCTTGCAAGAAGAGAGAAGCTGGACTATCTTTTGAGCCACTGACATTATTTGTGGAGGGGGATTACAACGATTCGATGGCCTTATGATAATGATATGATGGCCTTTTCTGCCTCTGAGGCATAGGGCACAAAGAATAATATGGTACTTGGTCAAAAATGTTAGCTGCCGTGCTATGTAGAGAGAAAAATGACTAAAAAACGGAGTGAAGGGGCGAAAAGCCTACAGAACAAGAACCTCTGTTCTGCACGACTCAGAAAGCCGTACCAAACGACCTTCCGTTGGAATCATGTCATCACCACTACGTTAGGAACGGCTGCATATACAGTCCTCATCATTGCAGACCGGTGGGGCGGGTGAGCCGCGCTGCGTGTGACTCGGCTGTGACGCGGCAGCGATGACAGTCGCGTCACAGCCGAGTCACACGCAGCGCGGCTCACCGCCCCACGGTCAGGGTAGCAGCATCGTTGGTGTCAAACCCATGGGGGGGTCCGCTACTTTTTGGTCTGTGGAGGGGGATCGATATTCGTGAAGACAGAATTGGATTGTTGATAGTTGGTTTTGTTTCTGTGGAAAAGGGGGGTTGTTGTGCCTGGACTATTCTAAGGGGGGGGGAGGTCGTACTCACAGCGACATTATCGCAGATCCCATGTAGTACAATGCACGGTTGCAATGATGAGCAGGTTGGAGTATGTGCACATACATCCATTCCGCACCGGAGCCGCTTGATGTTGTATTAGGTTGTCCGGAAAGTTCTATGCGTTTTGAGTGTTTCACTTTAGACGATCATTTCGTCGATTTCTTCACAGTAGGACTCTGCTGTGATGGTTTGGCCTGGTGATAAAAAGTTATAGTGGATCACACCAGCCGATGACCACCACTGTGACCATAATCTTTTTTTTCGTGAGGATTCGGCTTTGGAAATTGCCTCGGTGGTTCGTCGGCATCCAACCACTGTCCGGAACGTCTCCTGTTATCATACATGATCCACTTTTCATCACAGGTGACAATTCGGTCCAAAAACGGGTCGTTTCTGTTGCGCAAAAGCAGTGAAGAAGAAACCTCGAGACGTGCCAATTTCTGCCGGTCACTCAAATTGTTTGGCACCCACTTGTTGAATTTTTTTACCTTCCCGATGAGTTTCAGTCCATAAGCAACAGCGGGTTTGCCACGTCTAGCTTTTCTGCAATCTCTCGAACTGTTGGGGATAGGTCACCCTCTACAAAGCCTTCAAATCTTCGTCAGGTTTTGCTTTAGGTCGACCGCTACGAGCTTCATCTTCAAGGCAGAAATCTTCAGAACAAAATCGAACCATTGTCGCACGGTGCTTTCTCCAACACTAGTGGGCCCCCACACCTGGTTAATTTTTCGAGCTGTCTCGACTGCGGATTTACCCAATTTTTAGTTGAAAAAAATATCGTCCGAAGTTGCTCTTTTGGCATTCCCAAAGGGGCAGGGGATTCCCCCTTGCGTCTCAGTAGTACATCCTGAAGACAATTTTACGCTATTTCATGGTATAATTGCCGTTTCCTCCAATGCTTCACAAACCCTCTTTTCCCAAGAATTTTTCAGGCATGCCAAAAGAGCAACTTCAGAGTTTTTTTCAGCAATGAATGTACAAAAAATAGTCACACAAACCCTGAGAACTTTCCTGACAACCTAATACTTTACAATTGGAGTGATACGACTACCAGCGTCGTTGGGAGCGGGGGCGCGGTGGGCATCTGTGTCGGCATGTTGCAGCTTGATAAGGAGCTGTGAGGGCAGCTCCCTTGCGCCACGCAGGGTCTGCTCAGGAACGCCAAATCCTGTCCTGCTTGGCCTACCAATCCTGCACGTCTTGGGGATTTATCGTGCCACTTTCCTTTAATGTAACCTCGTAGAGTCTGCGCTGGCGGAATGGACATGCGGTAATCGTCATTCGTTGTTAAGTCAAGCTAAAGATGTGGTGGGCTCGACATTTCATCAATTTTGTGATGACTGCGGGATCTGAGCGATCACCGACTGGTTTCGCAGGACATAAACAAGCACCATGGCTCATTGTCCGGTGATCCGACTTCCTCATGAAAGCACTGCACGAATGGTATGCGAACTAGGAGAATCCACTAGATATTCTGGGTGACAGCAGGCCGACGAAGACATTACCGGCGTACACAGAAAGAATTCAATGATCAACGGAATGACTACGTGAATGTGTGCAAAAAGATGGTAAACGTAAGCGAAGTCAAAACAATAAAAAACTTTCATGGAAAGTGCATATGCTCCCGCGGGATTTGTTACCGTAGCTTCTATATTTTGACGTGGTGGTCCTGCAAGAAATCTGACACGCATTGAAAAGCGGAAATATTCTTTTTTTCTTTCAAATCTATTTTTGTCTTCCGAAAGCTCATGCATAAAGAGAGTTACGGTCGCTGAAAGCATGAAACTGTTAATTGAAATTCAAATATGTAGTTTTGATTTCCATATCAATACCTCATTGACGTTGTCATATCTAATAAAATGATACGCATTCGAGAAATGCTTATTTAAAGCTAGCTCGCATCACTGCATGCTGGCACTGTCTCTGCGAATTTCGCTTGATATCCTCTTAATTCTGGAACAGAACTTACTGTTTTTGTCTCTTTTACGCAGCCTGACCCAATCCTCTACTTTTCTGAGCTTTTTACATCGGTCTCGCCCAGCTCTTCCTGGTGCTTCCACTACCACCTCAGCGTTGTTCCTGACTATTCCAGGACTGTCGTGGACACTTCATGCTGAAGGCCCCCATTGAATCACTCAGGTTTTTTTCTCGGTGTATTTCTCAAATCGGCAGCTGTTTGGGCTGTCAGCATGGCTTTGAAAATGTCCCACAACTCTGCTTGCAGATAGGCTTCCCTGTTGGACAACGGTTGGCCCCTATTTGAGCTTCGTGAGTTTGATGTTAATTGATACATACTCATCGTCACGGCGGGAAACTTTGTTGCACCACCTTGCAGTTCTTTAGACAGTCCAACTCTGGTGCTCCCCTAACTAATCTGACCTGCTGTGCCATTCCTGCTGCCGGTTTCCCTGTAGTATCTTATTGGCAAATTGGTGAGACCATTATTGTTCCCAAAAGCAGTACTCTCTACCTTGCTAATCTTCGTAATCACTGTCTCACTCCTCTTCCGGTCTGAGTCTTGGCACATGTCTATCCTCTTGCAATGATGCTACCTTAACTAGCAAATCATCCCTCTCCGTGATTAAGTTCGGCATGTAAGTGGAATCGGCTGCTTCCGTTGGTCCACGTTATGACGAACCTCAGGTTGATCTCCGCCTCCCCCAAAACTGACCACAGACTAAAAAGCGAAAAGTCCACCTCTGACCAGAAATCCTTTGGGGTAGCTCACTTTCTGAAGCGCCTTCTAGTTTTCGGCTCTTGCCTTTGCTGCCGCAGCTTCACAGCGTTCAAGAGCCATTCTCTTGCATTCGGCCAGACTCCTGAACTAGCCGTTTAGGGCTCCATCACAAGACCTCCAGTTGGTATTAATCTCACTTAATAGCGGTGACAGCTTCTGAAATTCCGTCCTGAAACCAGCCTGTTCTCTTTCGGTGTCCATTCCGTCTTCGCTTTCATCCACATTGAGCTGCTTGGTCCCCATGCCGATCAATTGTTGTTTCATTTCCTCGAGTGTAGGCCCTAGTTTCTCTCGATGTGTCTTCGGACGACGCGACAATAGACAATAATTTATTAGTACAACGAATACCAGTACATTAGAACTAGAAGTAGTATGGTAGCAGATAGAAGGGGAGAGATGTGCGGCGTATGGCGTCCCCGTTCCTAAGACATAGTAGGCGTGACATTTTAAACATGGCAGAGAATGAGCCAATCGTGGGATGTTTCAGTTTGGGACAATTGTCATCTTGTTCACTGTTGGACAGAGGAATGACCACAATTGTGTCAAATTGAAAAGATCTTACAAAAGCGCCGCCTTTTCGGCTGAAGTACGCAACCGCGCCCTCCACATCTTAGGGAGTTCGAGTTTGCGGCCCTTCCACCCGCTGTGTTACGCAACAGTAACGTGCTTTGTTCCTGGAAATTATTGCAAATGAGGGGTATGCAATGGGTTCAGTACAAAATTTTGAACACTCCAGGACATACCCTATATCTTGAGTTCCTGCAATGGCCACGACGCTGAAGATGGGGGGGGGCAGGCTCCTGCAGCGAATTCAAAAAGGATGTTGCTCTGACATCGAATGAGACTTTGTACTTAACCATGCCCGCGTAGACCATGACGGAATGATGGCTGTTGACTGAGCTTCTCGGAAGAGTACACTCGAGATCCCTGAGATCGGGTAGGCGTGGCCGCATGTTTCAACTTACCCTCAAGGCGTCTACGCTTCTGATGCGATATTTTCATCTCGACACAATCGTTGTCGTGTCTCTGTCCAATACAGAACAAGATGACAGTTGTCCCAGACTGGAATATTCCACTAGTAACCAGTTCCTTACAGTGTTCGAATGCTCCGCCTACCCGATCTCAGGGATTTCGAGTATAACTAAACGCAAACATCTGTGATCTGACAATGGCATTAACCTGCACACATTGAGCACCTAGCGGCACATTTACCTATCAGCCTTGAGCTGCATCAGAAAGGGCGGATTGCAGTGGACACTCATTACCGTTGAAAAGAAGAGGGTGTGTGATAGAGCGCGGATAGGAGCGCAACCAAGGCAGCCTTTCCTCTCGGTCGTTGCGGGCTCGGGGGTGCTACCATCGACCTGCTGCATAGTCCAGCAGATGAAGGCCACAATTCACGTATTGATAAAGATCTCATTATTGACGGAGATTTCGTTCAATAAAGGAACACGCAGTTTCAATTTTGTTCAAATCGTCGCAGAACTTGTCGTCTAATTCGATTTCATAATAACAAGAAAAGACAATAAGAAGTGGTTAGTCGAAGCTCTTGAACAGACAGTCTTTTTTTAAGGGAAAATACATTTCAGAGTCATGAAAGCGTCTCTGTTGGTTGCTGCAGTGATCCTTGGTGTGACGCTCCACGGCATCGATGCTCTAACACCACAGGAAATGAAAATTTGTTCCACATGCGGGCAATTACTGGGACTGGCGCGACCTTTCGTAAAAATGGGCGTCATCGACTACAACTTCGTCGAAGGGGTATCTCTTAAATAGTAAATGATACAACAGTATATGTCCTTTGCGTCCATATATACCATTTTCACTTCGTATTCACCACTTTTCAACCAAAACCACCTTTTTTGAAACGAAATCACCACACTTTTCAGACCGGGCCATCAGTAACCAGATCGCCCTAGACACCACCGCAAGCCCTGCCCTGAAGGCCACGCCCACTTGTCAGCGCGGTCACAGATTTTGAATTTTTATTCCATATCTTCTATAGCTTTTCTGGCTATTGCTGTTTTGCAGATACACACTTACAGAAGAGGCTGAACATCGACACTTTCTTGATCCGCACACTTTTGAAAGAATTTGTTACAAACCTCAATTTGTCATAACTTCTTTCCAACTTCGTTAATTTCACATCCTTTTCTCACAGAACGGATGCGCTCGTAGCACCAACAGACTGAGCTCCGCCCTTCAACCACGCCCAAATTTTATTCCTTTTCCAGAATTGTCACGTTTTTGAACTGCTCCGGGCTGCCCTACCACCGTGAGAAGGTCCGCCCACTTCGTGGAAGCACTTATGGGCCAACCCGATATTTGGGCATAGAACTAGTAGCCTTGCCAACTCGCGATCGCTGCAGTCGTTGCGGTCGCTGGTGCAGTCGAGAAGTATGAGCGTAAGCGTAGTAAGCATTATCCCCCAGTTCAATGGCCTTTGTGCCATAGCCTTAGAGCACTCAGTTCGTCTGGTATTGTAGTCGGAGGTTGGTCGTAAGGAGAGAAAACTTGCCAGCAGGGATTGGCTCTTGTAGCACTTATCAGACACTATATCACAACCTATTTCCCATCACCAATGTTTGCCATCCCTGAATTACTTGCTGGAAGCAGTTCTCCACTTTGCTACAGCTTATGCTATGAAGTCTGGGGACACCCTCTTGGAAGTGGCCGCGTCTGGTGTCTTATAACTGTTATGACTTCCTGCCACCCACCAATAGTGTTCCCATCCTGTCCTTTACATCACTTCTTGCAACCAGCGTTTCACCACTGCTAGGACCCACGTTATGAATTTAGTGACCTCTTTGTAGGGCTATCAGCTGTTATCACTTCCTGCCACTTACCAGTGGTGTTCCTGTCCCACCTCGTACATCACTCATAAATTTAAACTCCGTGCGATTGAGTCAAAGGAAGTTATGAATTCCCGGTCAAGCACCAACAGACGAATATACCTAATTAAATTGTTGAATTATCTGAGAAGAACATTTCAAGAGGTCTGTATTATGCAAATATTTCTTCAGGAAATGACAAAGATTTGCGCAAAGTATGGAAACCTGCAAACGGTTGGTGCCGCTTGTAAAACACTCAAAGGCGAGCCCAGAATTCTGAGAGGATGGCTACAGGTAATGATTTTACTACGAGCAGGTGCGGTGGAATCGGTACACGTACGGGAAGTGGAGAGAATTTCTTGGAATACGGCATCCCATACCATGCTCCCACAATTTACCATCATCAGTGCGACCACCCCCCCCCCCTTCTTAGGCTTTCCTCACTTTTGCCAGAATTTCGCTGTCCAGCAGGGAGGAGAAGCTGCTCACCGCCAACAACGGGAAGTAATTTTGCTGCACCTCCGAATATGGAGACGCACTTGAGAGGGAAAAATCATTGATTAAAGAACCCTTCTAAAAGCCAAGTATAAGCCCTCTCTTCCCTTAGTGTAATGAGAACAAACAACGGCTCTCGACTCTTCACTGTTACTCAGCGATCCAGCAGAAGGTGTGAATGAGTCAGCTTGGCAAAGGGGTACTGAAACAAAACTGTTGCACAGCTCGGAAAAATAGCCCCATCTGTTGGCACTGCTATATGTATTCTCCCGCAAACGACCTGTCCTGAGTGGAATAGAAGCTGAGGCGCAAGTGACTAATCTACTCAGGAATACTGGTATCTGTTTTTGATATAGTGCTTGCTCCATTCCAAAATTTTACCTTTTTTGAAAAGGTAGCAACAATGCGGGGAAAGCGTTTGGGTCGGACTGTCTTGCTCCGCGCACACCCTAAAAGGTGATTGATGCGGGCAAAACGATCTAGAAGCAGATGACTCTTGAGGAATTTCTTATAGAGTAGCCCAGTTATTCCAGCCATATTATTTCAGGGCGATGAAACGACGCAAAAATTGTGTAAAGATCTTCACCTCTGTGTTTAGAAGAGAAACTAAGCATCATCGAAAAGTTTTCATTCTTTTCTTCTACAACAACTCGAAGTGTAGCCAATTAAAAGAAACTTCGATTTTTGCTTGTGTAGAGCTTTTGCTTGCAATCTTCATTCTGAAATGTTCCTAAATTAGCTGTCATCGTCACATAAATGAAGTCTGCTCGTAATCGTTTTAGTCATGTTGTTCCTTACACCAACTTTTTAGCTCATTTGCTCCACCATGCGCACTGATTTTGCCCGAGTGGCCAGCCAGTGTTCACTTTAGCATGCTGATGCTTTCGCCATCTTAGGTGTCGTGGGGCAGTCAAAGACTTCAAGATTCTATTCATTGAAAACAGGAAGATTCCTCTAGAAAAAGTTCAAAAAATAGTCCGAGATCCTCTTCCGCTCTGCCGCTAAACTGTGCATTGCCCTGCAACACGCTTAGGCGACGGCATTTCAGATCAGGTCTCTAATACACAGTTTGAGTTTTGACTCTGTAATGCACGTAAATAGGTGGTGGGGTTCTGTGCTCGTTGTTTATCACTAGCAGGACTCCCACTGAACAGCTCGGCGATCACAGTTTTTGCTGCATCGACCGAAGCACAACGGGGAAAACAATGTTCCTAAATTAGCTGTCATCGTCACATAAATGAAGTCTGCTCGTAATCGTTTTAGTCATGTTGTTCCTTACACCAACTTTTTAGCTCATTTGCTCCACCATGCGCACTGATTTCCCGAGTGGCCAGCCAGT
>MU912472.1:10725-48626 GCA_036418165.1 Cooperia oncophora
TATTTATTTATTTATTTATTTATTTATTTATTTATCTATTTATTTATTTATTTATTACATGAGGTAACTCATGTGGAAGTAAGGAAACGTAAGACAGATATACGCAACAGACTCTAGCTAAACTACTGCGCTAATAATATCTGCTGCAGGTCTCTCTCGGTAAAATTACGACGGTTTCTGAGGGTCTTTGATAATTGTGGCTCTTTTGCAGGATGACAATGCGACTATGCTATATGAGTTGATGGTGAAATATTTTTACGAACCGGCGCGGCTGTTCTCTTGAGGAAGAAGCTCTGCAAAGCAATAGAAGAGAATTAACAACAAAAAATATCCTCTAGGGAGCCGTTCAAAATGGCTCTCCTTCACCTGGAACCTTACTTCATGGCATTTTAAGCACAGGGAGCATGCACAACTCCTCGCGCAGAGACCATGGTCGAAAAAATGCAAAAGAGCACCCAGCGAGGACAAAAATCTCTTACCTTGCCAAGGTGAAACTAGCCATTCGGCCACCTAGCCACAGCAGGAAAAGCCCTACGTCCACCAGTGAGGTCGTTCAGGACGTTGGACGTTTTTTGACAACGGTTTTTTTTGCATGATGTACGGCCACGTGCATGGAATGCTAAACTGACACTCATTTTTTTCTGAAGTTTTCTGGGGATACCAAAAAAGCAGTGAGAAAGAAATCTGTGGCAACGGCTGATTTCGAGCCTCTGTGCGCTGGAAATCTCCAAGATGACCACTTGCTGAATGGAGGGTGCTTGTAAACGTGGATTATTAAAATCGAGAAGAAAGCAGTCGCAAATGGGGTCTTACTTGTGGAACGTGTTGAAGAGAAAATGATTAGATGGACGGTCTTCAATGCTTGGAGCTGCATGTGTCGGAATCAGAGCACACCATCGTGGTGATAATCACAAGGAGTGCAGGGCGTGAGCGCAGGGCCCTTTTAGTTGGGAGAGCAGCAGTACTCAGACGATACACTGCTTAATGGAAGGTTCATTCGTTATTCTTTATGTGAAGACATCTGAAGACAGAAGCAACTTGTAACCTGAGAAGTGGGGAACGGGCGATGATAGGAAGTACGGCCGCTCACAACGACGTCATGAATTGATGAAGAGACGAAAGTACACGTTCGTACCTCCCTGATTGCAGAAGCGCATCTCCTTCCACAGAGGAAGCAATATCTGGAACCTATGCCTTCTCAAACTTCTGTAGAGTATGCATTGCGCATTACAGAGCCAAATTAGAAGTTCACAAAGCCTGGTACCAATCAGCGCCGAATGGACTATATTGATAACCTTGGCGCAAATACACTACGAAGCATAATCATAGTTCCACCCATGAATCCTGTCTTACACGAAGTTTTCCAAAATGCCCCCATACAAAAAATGTGGTAATTACCAATACCAATTCGCATGCCAACAACAAACACTAACTTGAAAAAACAATTTTTTTTCGTCAATTTTTTCAAAAATGGTCGTTCTGACAACGCAGCAAAAGTATAGTTCCACCGAACAAATCGAATATTCCAATACCTCACGCCAGCGCTTGAAACGAATGTGATATTCGTGATCAGGGCATCGAATTACACCTATAGGCAACGTTTCAGCGAAAAAAATTTTTTGAGTTTTTGGGGTAGGATTAGTTCAATAGTGCCTTACTCTCATGGATCATACGCACCATGAAGCCCCTCACATCCTCGATTGGGTTTTAGTCGGGGCTACTCGCTGGCCAGGGCAAAAGAGCGGTTTGGTGACAACTGAATCACGCTCGAGTGCTTCGACTGTCATGAACTGGTGCATTATCCTGCATGAAAACGGGACTTTCTTGCTGATTTCTACGCCAGAAAGCAAGGAGACGTTGTCGCATGACTTTTAGATGACGGAAGAAATCATTTCTTTTTTCATACGGAGCGCAGTTTCAGACGTTCCATTCATGCGATGGCAGCCCAGACCATGAGACCACATCCACTGAAGTTCCGCCCGGAAAAATGAAACTTGTCTTTCCTCAGGTCGTGCCAGCGGAATCGGTTTTCGTCGGAGCCGTCGCAGTTGAATTTTTTCTCATCAGAAAACACGACCGCGAGAAAAAAAACTGAAAAAAACACAGACAAGCAGTAGGGCACCGCAGCCAAAAGCTAACCTCACTCCATTGGGTTCGGCAACATCTTCGAGCAAAGCCAATTAGGTTTTCGCGATGGTTTTTCGTTAGAAACAGTACGTAACTCATATTCTCCTATGGTGAACTCGGGAGTTTTTCAAGAGACGCCTAACAGTATCCTCCGAGACATTAACCTGCGAAGATGACTTGATTTCCCGACACGACACTGCAGAGTTGGATGCTTTCCTAAGGATATATTATTCCGATCGGGCAGCAAAGGAGGATGTCCAGAGCTCTTCTCAGCTCAATATCCTGTAGGTCCCTTGGAAAAAATTGTTGATAGCATGATGAGTGCGGCCCGCATCCCGCGCCATTCGACGATTCACCAGTTTTTGAGTCTTCTTTGCGATAATCTGTCCTTTTTCGAGGTCCATTAATGAAGTTCCACTTGCCATAGCCTAGAAGAGGCAAGAAGTCATAATGATGAGAAGTTTCACCGAACAAAAATGAGATGCAGCCGGAAAATATGCGGTGGAACTATACTTTTGCTGCGTTGTCAGAACGACCATTTTTGAAAAAATTGACGAAAAAAATTGTTTTTTCAAGCTAGAGTTTGGTGTTGGCATGCGAATTGGTATTGGTAATTACCACATTTTCTGTATGGGGCATTTTTGAAAACGTCGTGTAAGACGGGATTTTGTGAGATTCATGGGTGGAACTATGATTATGCTTCGCAGTGTATGTGTTCTAGAAGCATACTAAAGTCTTAACACAAACTGGAAGTGGTATTGCGTTGGGGAGTGGGTGTTTTTTGTGTCTCCCGGAAATGTCACAACACATCACAACAGGTAACTTTTAATAGCACGCCTAGGAGACGAGTAAAGCTTCTGCGGAAATCATTTAGTCCGGCACTGTTCTTTGTTTTACGTGTCACATATGAAGAAAGTTATATTTCGCAAAGCGTAAAAACTCGTAGGTGAATCTAAAATGTCACAGCGGGATCAGCACGGGAAAGCTCCTCAGAAAAAGAGGTCTTTCGAAATCGCTCAAACTCACTTAACAAGCCCCACTTAGTGCTTCTCAATCCTGCTTTGATCTCTCTAGAAGCTCCACCTTCAAAGAAGGTATGGGTGTCCAAGCAAAGATTGCTTCCAGAGTACTCATTTTGGAACTGAACTCCTACCGTGGAATAGCTCGCTCCAATAACACGATACAAAGCGTGCTCTAGCTGCAATTTCGGATAACCGCGAGTAGTTAATGTTCAAATGCTGGCACATGCATTTTCCCTCTTTTCTTTCTTTTCTGGTGCCCTTCTATAATCCAACCTTAATTTTCTACATCCTTTATTTGTAGTGATATTTTTTTTCATTCTTCACAGTTTATTCTTGATTATACCTGTCTTTTTTACGCAGCTTCTTTTTGAGGACTCTTTTCTTCAGTGCTTTCTTTTTCAACTGCTGGCAGAGTCATGCCACATGGAGGCGCCAGCACTTCAGTTCAAATGATCGAGACCTTCTTTGGTGGGGGACGTAGTTGGCAGAAGTTCAACACAACGCGATGGTGTTCCCTGGTCAGCAGGATCGGATGGTCTAGTGGAAAACGTGGAGGATTCTCGATCGGGCAACGGAGATGGGGTTAATGGTTCAACTTCCAGCAAAGTGCAAAATTCTGCACTTTTCGGGTTCAGCTGTCCTCGCTTCCGTACATATGTGTGCATGAATGCAACTCGAATATTTACCATTTATGGGCACATTCTGAACGTGGTACTCTGCGAGTTGGTGCTATTCTCATTTCGATTTTCACATGCCATTGAGCAAGATTGTTGTTGGAAGCTCCTTCCATCCTTCGCCCATTTCGAGCCGCATCTTTCTCCCATTGAACTCTTTATATACACTCATTTAGAGAACCGTCAGCTCGTTCTGGCATCAAATCGTCATTGTCCACGACAAATGAGAGTCAAAATCGTGACCAGGACCATCGATTACCCTTGCAAGCGGCTTTTCAACCGGAAGAGTTTTGTTAACTTTTTAGGTTTGTGTATTGTTGTGCCTAAGAGTAAACCTATTGAAGTTTCACTTTGCTGAGTTACTCAAGCCTTCCTACCTCTTAATACAAGTACATAACTAGCAGCAACGATGAACTTCTGGAAAAAGAAGAATTTCAGCTGCATGTGAAAAGTGGAGAAAATTGAATGACTTTCTCCTCTCGGTATGTGAGGACGGCATCTTTCCTGAGAGAGCAGTGGCTTTGGGGTCAGGGCGGTTTTCCACGTATTCTGCGGCCACCCATGGTTATGCCAAGCATAAAAGGTCCTTAAGCGCACCGAATTTGCGATACGGCTGCCAGACGGCCGGCTACATCATCGTTGCATCATCGTCGCTACGAAGGTGTGAGGCTCCAGATCATTGCCGACCAAATGTTTTACCACAAAATGAAAAAGGCGAAAAAATAATCTAGGCCGAAAGGCGTTTGCCTATGGGGGTAATCGATGGTCCTGATCACAATTCTGACACTTATTTTTGTCGTGGACGCAACGGCGTCAGAAAGCGCTGAAGGTTCCTTGAATGAGTGTACACAACGAGTTCAGCAAAAGAAAGATGTGGAGGGATACAGTATTCACAGACTTACTTTTCTTTCCTTTTTCGGTATTACCAGAGGCGTTTAGGAAAAAAATGAACGTCAGCTTCGGCACTCCATGTACGTGACTTTACCTCATGCAAAAAAGCCGTTTTCAAAAAGCGTTCCACGTCCTAAACGACTTCCCTGGTGAGTTCGTAATGATTGCGAGTATGCTTGAGATCAATCCCCCCCCCTGAAGCTTTGTTCAGAGAGTTCTGCAGCAGATATGGGAGAGGTTCACTAATAAAGGTCCGAAAACGCATTAGCACATTGGTATATACCTCATTTCAAGCAGCTACATCGACCTCCCTCCTTGCCTTGTCAGCATCCTCATTTCAGCTGACTGCCCATCATTATTCCTGCATAAGGGCCAGCACTCTAGAGAATCGCCGTATCGCTGCCCGGTACACCTTGCACTTGAGTATTCTGGAGCACCGCTGGTCGCCGACGGTGCCTATGGACTCCCTCATTTTATCCAGGCCGCATTTTCAAACCGTCTGGTCCACGCTAGCACCACCTCCTAGGTCACTTCTCAGATACTGGGATTTCTCGCGCTTTTGATGCCTTCGCCGTGGCCGTCTACGATGGGTTCGGTGGACTCTTCAAAGCTAAGGAACATGGTCATTTTTGAGTTTAGCTGGAGTCTGTTTTCAGCGAGCCCATCCTGCCACTTTCGCATCTTGCCTTGGAGTTCTTCACTGCTATACGCTATCAAGGCGATGCCCTTAAAGGGAGGATTCCAAATGACCTCACTGCTGGTTCCTTTGCTATGTACACCGGCCGCGATGTCTATTTCCTTTGTCAGGCTATGTGGGGTGCACACTGATGCCTTAGTCTCATAACACATGCCCTACACTATGGAACCGTATGTTCCGCAACTTTTCCTTCTCTGAGCGCTCTGCAGAGCATAGGCCGAGGTACGCGGTAGAGTGCCTTCTCAGCTATTAGAAGGTTAGTTACCAAAACCGCTGCTTTTTTTCCTTTTTTTCATCTTTATTTTCTTCTCTTTATCGGTTAGGTAGCAGGGGGTGCTTCTTTTGATTCCTCTCCATCATCGATCCGGCGATGAGCGACGACTGGCTTCAGAGGTGGGTTTCCGAGCATAAAGCCGAACTGCTCCTGCAAGATAGAGATAGATTTCTTTAGACTCGTATCGAATAAGCGCTCGTACAGCTTCATGTTATGCGGAGTTAAGTGTATGTCACGGTAGTTAGACCACTCGTCGCGTCTTCTTTGTCTGGAGATGGGGTGTACTGTGTTGTTCCTCCACGCATTGAGCATCCTTCCTTCAACTATTAGGTTCCTCGGGAAGTGGTTGAGCCAACTCACCTCACACTTTCCGAGGCCCTCCACTGCCTCTGTTGATACTCCATCTGTTCCAACCGCCTTTCGAACTTCTATCCTAGCTCGTTCTCTATGGATCTCACCTTTTGTCCAGATTTTGATGAGACCAGCCGTCGCCTGGAATCCCTTGATCTCCCACTTCTTTCGACTTCGACTGGTTTTCTCAGGATGGCACCGTTGCGGATCTTCGCAGATTTCTTGAGAAGAGCGATGCCAGGCTCCAACCGAGCCGAACATGATTTTGTCCGAGTCTCAACCCTCCAGCTTCTCGTACGGAGCGTTCATTTCTTCTCCTGGTTTTGACAACGACTGCCTTAGTGAGTCGTTTATTGGTCTTGTAGAGTCTCCTGGACTATCACGTGTGGGTCTGAAAGCCCGGCCCCCAGTATTCATCTTTCGAGCCTATCTTTCTCCTTGGGCATTTTGCACCGCTGAATTCTTCGCTCGGTTCCTACATCGTTCCCGGGGATTTATGGCGATGTCTGTCAGAAATTGTCTGTGAAGGGTCCAACTATTTCCCAGGCAGTAACTTGATGTATCTATCGGTTTCAAAAGATGATTATCCAAAGAGCAACTTCGGGAAATAAAGAAATACAAAACAAAACGAATAAGGCTGTTATTCTCCCTATGGTTATGTGGTTCACGTGATTCGCGCATATCAGATTGAAGGAGTACCAGCCTTCATCTGATGGTGTAGCGGTGGTAGACATAGGTAACAAGGAGATTTCAACATATTTATTGATTACATAATCACCTGTATCACCTGTGCTCCCGTTGATCATCGAGTTCCTCGAGCGGGCGCCAGTAACGTCTCCATTCGTCCCTGCAACGTGCAAGAGTTGCCCAATGACTCTCTCTGCTCGAGAAAGGTGGGTCACGATGAAACTTCATACGTTCGTTCAGAGCTTTCACGAAGAAGTCTGACCATCGCATAGGCGGTCGTCCAGGCGTTCGCTTGACATCCCGTGGAATCCAGTCGGTGATCGCTCTGGTCCAGCGGTCGTCCTCGAAACGCATGACGTGCCCGGCCCACCTGATCTTCGAAACCTTGGCAAAAGCGGCGGCGTCTCTGATCGTCGGCGGAGTGCGGAGCTCCGGATTCCCTCTCTCACTTGCGTGTAGCGGAAAGATAATGAACGACTTAGCTCCGAGCATCGCCCTTTCGATGGCGCGTTGAATAACGCCGACCGCATGCTCATCCTGCTTTCGTAGAGTCCAAGTCTCTGAGGCGTACGTCAAGGCAGGAAGGACCGCGGAATCGAAGAGGTGGGCATTGGTGTTCTTCGTCTTCTTCGCTACTCCCTCGATGTTCTTGAAGGCTCCCCAAGCCGCTCGCTTCCTCCTGCTCAGCTCTGGAGCTAGTCATTCATCATATTGATTTCACGACCTAGGTACACATAGCTAGAGCATTCAGAGATGGTCGTTCCGTTGAGCGTGAATGGGGCATCAGAAACCAATGAAACATCGTCTTCGTTAGATTCAGCCGTAGACCGATTTTTCCACACGCGCAGTCGAATTCAGCCAGCATTCGTTCCGCTTGCTCGATGTTTGGTGTTATCAAAACGATGTCGTCAGCAAAGCGGAGATGGTGTAGTTGCCGACCGTCGATCTTCACTCCCATGTCTTCCCATTCCAGTTGACGCATGACGTTCTCGAGAGAGGCGCTGAAGAGCTTGGGCGAGATGGTGTCGCCCTGTCGGACCCCTCTCTTCACATCAATGATGATCTCCTTGTAGAATGGTGAATCTTGGTCGTGAAGTTGCTGTAGAGCTCACGAAGAATCCTGATGTACTGAGTAGGAATACCCCTGGTTGCCCAGGGCTTCGATAACCGCTTCTGTCTCAACGGAGTCGAAGGCTTTCTTCAAGTCGATGAACGTGAGACATAGCGGCATCTTGTACTCTCGCGATACTTCAATGAGCTTCGTTACCGTGTGGATGTGATCGATCGTGCTGAATCCTCTTCGAAACCCTGCTTGCTCGCATGGCTGTCCTTCGTCTAGTGTTCTGCCAATCCTGTTCAGGATGACTCGTGTGAAGAGTTTGTAGACTACAGACAGCAGGCAGATTGGGCGATAATTGCCAATGTCGTACAGGTCTCCCTTCTTGTACAGCAACACAGTCTTGTTGGTTTTCCACGAGGTGGGTACCTTGCATTCCGATTGGTAGCGCGTGAAGAGTCGAGCCAGAGTTTTGGCATGAACTGGCATAAGGTTCTCTCAGATGTTCGCGTCTCTTCCTGTCGGACGCGGGGTGCCGTACGACGCTCGCTGAGATGGTGTGTCAGACTTCGGAAGGGAGAACTGCAGGAACGACATATTCATCCTGCTCCAAGCGGTATGGTTGCAGGTGGACGTGGCTGTCAAAGAGATCCGAGTAGAAGTCGTGGATGACCTTCTCCATTGCCCTTCTGGATGCGGTGATTGTTCCATCCGGACGTCGGAGGGCGGTCATCTTGGTCTTACAGTTGGCGAAGAAGAAGAAATCGCGGCCCGTTTGCGTTCTCGCCAGCCTCTAAGGCTTCCACCAGTGTTGCTGTTCTTCTCTCCTTGAGGTCTTCCTTTATCGCTTCTCTGCATAGCTTCGCAAGCTCAGGCGTCAGCTGGCAATTTCCTGCGGCTCGTGCTGCTCCAAATTGGCGAATCAGTGTTGAGAGTTTCCAAAGATAGACGCTTCTGTTAATCTTGAAACTCTCTGACTTCTTGGCGTAGTCGTGAAGGTGTGCGACAAGCCGTTCGTATTCCTCGTCGATGTTGTCGATGATGGAATCCTCCCAGAGCCCAGCGAGAGAAGTGAAGTGATCCCAGTTGATGACGGTCTTGGGGCTTCGCTTCTTGAACTTTGCGGCTCTCTCTCTCCTCGCATCGAAAAGCGGAGTTTCGCGCGAAGGAGACGGTGGTCGGATCCTGTGTAGAACTTAGGAACAACAGTGACATCGGTCAGGCAAAACCCTTCGATTGAAAATAATGTGGTCGATCTCGTTATGGAATAGTCCACCAGGAGGCCCCCATGTCCAGCGTAGAGAATAGGGCTTCTAGAACTGCGAGTTACCATGGATGGTATGGGTGGACATGATAAACTCAGACAGCCTTTCACCCTGCTCATTCCACTCCGTTCCGTGAGTTCCGATGTGAAGTTCTTCAGCCGTTCTTCTTGGTCCGATCTTAGCGTTGAAATCACCGACGATGACCTTGAAGAAGGTATGATCTTCCTTGTAGAACTTCTCCAATTCCATATAGAACGCTTCGAGTTCATCCTCGTCGTAGCTTGATGTTGGTGCGTAGGCGACGAAGATTGTCAAAGCTGGAGTTGAAACCACATCTTCTCAGTCGCAAACGTCCAATTCGGGTTGTCAGACTTTCGTACGAATCGATGTTCATGGCCAAGTGCGTGTTGACGAGGACGCCCACACAGCCAACGCCTAGATCTGCTGTTCGCACTGTTCCGAGAACAGTTCCATTCTCGCAGCCTCGTAAACGGCGTGTAAGGGGGCGATGCCTGTCTCGGTCAGTCCGATGACGTCGCACCTGATCTTCCTGGCTTGCAACATCAGATCTTCGATGTGAGCTTCCGATGCAAGCGTCCGTGCGTTGAAAGTACAGAGCGTCATCCTAGTCCAGGGCGACTTAAATCTCCGTTGACCCTGTGACTTTAGGAGCCTCGCCCGAGCGGTCCCAGCCGACGTCGCCCTGTCGGTGGTTCCCTCAGATTCAGGGGAATGAGGCCCATAGTTGTTACTGTTTTCGGCGAGAAGAAATTTAACCACGCGTAGCTCGCCAGGCTCTGACGTGGCACCCTCCGCATTGGTACGTTTCTGGGAACAGTCCAAAACCGTTCATCCCCACGCCAAGATGAGGCTGCGGATATGATCTGAGGGGATATATATATATATATATATTATTATATTACCAACTTCAATCGGCATACTGTTCGAACCAAATCGGACACTTTTCAGATCGGACAACTTACAATTAGGTGGTTGATAGCTAGACCACTGGTACTGTTGCAAGCCCCGTCCCATTATCCGCGCCCACTTCTCAGTGCGGGCAGGGTTTTCCGAGATGCTTCATGATATCTGCTCCCTCGACTTTTTTTCGTTGCCCTTTGCACACACACTTCGACGACGTAGTTCTTTTCATCACATCCCATCTTCACAAAACGAATAACCATGTACAGCACACACAAGGTCCCGCCCCTCTAACCCCGCCCACTTGTGTTTATCGAGGAATTTTGGTTTTTCTTCCGGATTTTCGCTTTTTTAGGCTTTAGCGATTGGCTCCGCCCACCAATGGAAGCCCCGCTCACTTTTTGAAAATGATGCAAATCGGCGGGCTAGTGTCCGTACTGGCGGATTACGGCCTCTCCCGGCACATAGAATAGAAAAAAAGGGAAAAACCGAAAAAAAGGGAAACTTTGTTCTGAGCGACGGAAGAGGCCGTAATTCGCCAGTACGACACTAGCCCGCCGATTTGCATCATTTTCGAACAGTGGGCGGGGTCCCTCAAAATGGGCATAACTTCCAATTGTGGGCGGAGCCAGTCGCTAAAGCTTAAAAAAGTGAAAATCCGGAAGAAAAACCAAAATTCCGCGATAAACACAAGTGGGCGGGGTCAGAGGGGCGGGGCCTGGTGTGCTGTACATGGTTATTCGCTTTGCGAAGATGGAATGTGAAAAGAACTACGTCTAAAAAGTTATAAAAATACAGAGCTTACGTAACCTCATTGTGAAGGGGCGGAGTCAGATCTGTATAGGTATCAATCTTTTTCAGTTGAAGTGTGTGTGCAAAGGGCAAAAACGAAAAAAGTCGAGGAGCAGATTTCATGAAGCATCTCGGAAAACCCTGTCCGCGCTGAGAAGTGGGCGGGGATAATGGGGCGGGGCTTGCAACAGTACCTAGTGTGGTCTAGTTAACAACCACCCAAGGGGTGTCTCCGATTTGGTTTGAAAAGTGTCCTATTCAAAGTGAAAAGTCCGGATATATATATATATATATATATATATATATATATATATATATATATATATATATATATATATATATATATATATATATATATATATATATATATATAGTATATATATATATACAGGGGGGGGCCAAAAAAAAGTCATTTTTCCTCCATGACTTTCAAGGCGCTATAAGTTACACTTTATTAAATTTTTATCGGACATTTTACTACCATATTAAAGAGCACATTAAATACTATAATGATACTCCGCCACAGCCTTCTGGAGGAGCGCCATCGAGAGATTCGGCCGCGCGAAAGTGAGTGGGTACCGGAGTTGAGCGAGATCGTTGATTTCTCGCCACTGTAGACCACCCTGTTGAGCTCCGCCCGAACTAGGTAATTGAGTGGGTTCAGGTCAGGGGACATATTTCAATATTACATCTTCATCAGGTACGAAACGCCCTTCCATTCGAAGTAGGCGGGAGTTTTTCCAAAACCCTTTGATTCCATGTGGTGGCACCCGGCACCCAAACCTGTAGCAGCACAAGGTCTCCAAGAAGGTACGGGCGACCACATGTAGGGAGGATATCCTTCTCGAGTTACTTGATGTAACCGCCAGCGCTCACCTTCAGTCGGGGTCTACAAAGAAAATATCGGTCTTCCCATTCCAGGTACGGCCGGTCCACACCATCAACCCGCGCCTTGGTGAATGGGGTGAAGATGATGTCCTGGACCGTAGCGACGTTGCATAAGCTGCTCGATGTTTTTGAGGTCTTGCAGATCAAGAGTACTGGTCTCCAGGTAGCTATCCATGGGTGATTCCATTCAAGAAGTTCCGCAGCTGTTTGGAGGCCACGTGAATTCCAAAGGCGTTCTCCACTCAGGCCGCGACTGGAGATGACTTCATATTTTGGTGTACATGAAGGTGAATGGCGGCAGCCGGCTCCTGCTTATAGAGGAAGATCTTGGGTATCTTCCGCCCTGGTACTCATATCCACTTCCTCTGTCTGGGCTGCGAAAACTTCGCTCATATGTGACTCGGCCTCCGGCCAAAAAAAAAAAAAAAACAAATAAAAAGACTTTTCTTTTTGGCCCCCCTGCTATATATATATATATACTATATATATATACTCATATGCATACGTATCATATTTCTGCCATATATATTTATATATAACAGGGGGGACCAAGAAAAGCCTTTTTTCTTCCTCGATTTTCGAGGCGCTATAAGTTACACTTTGGTAAATTTTTATCGGACATTTCTACCACCATATTGAAGAGCATATTAAATACTATCATGATACTCCGCCACAGCCTTCATCGAGAGATTCTGCCACGGGACCGTGAGTAGGTGCCTGAGCTCAGCGAGATCGTTGGTTTCTCCGCAACTGTAGACCACCCTATTGAACTCTGCCCGAACCAGGCAGTTGAGGAGGTTTAGGTCAGATGACCTGCTTAGATATTCCACCTTCTTCAGGTACTCAACGCCCCTCCATTCCAAGTAGGCGAGTGTTTCTCCAACGCCCTTCGATTTCATGTGGTGGCACTCAATGCTGTAGCAGTACAAAGTTTCCAAGAAGGTACGGGCGACGGATATTGTGAGGAAGGTCCCATGCTTCTCGAGTTGTTCGATGTGGGACCGCCCAGCGCTCACCTTTCAGGTCGGGGGCCCACGGATAGAAAGATATAGGTCCTCTTCATTTCAGGTACGTCTTGTCCCTACCATGAACTGGCACCTTAACGACTGAGGTGAAGATGATGTCCTAGACCGTAGCGACGTTGACGGAGCTGCTCGATGATGGAGGTCTTCCAGATCGAGAGTACTGCTCTCCAGGTAGCTATCCATGGGTGACTCCATACTAGAAGTTTCGCAGCTGTTTGGAGGTGACATGAATTCCAAAGGTCTTCTCCAGTCAGGCTGCGACTGGAGATGACTTCATATTTTGGTGAGGTGATGGGCGAGAGCCAGCTCCTGCTTATAGAGGAACATCTTGGGTATCTTCCGCCCTGGTACTCGTATCCACGTTCCTCTGTCTGGGCTGCGAAAACTTTGCTGATATGTGGCGGCGCCGGCGCCCCTCCTTCTGATACGGCCCGGCTGTGCCGGGCGAGCGCGGCTTCGCCGCGCACATATTTCTAGACTCAACTGATATCCGCCTTTTGTTCTGTACTCCACTTTTTTCCGGTGTCTTGAGCTATTTTACAGATTCTTCGTCTGACTCCGCCCACCTCGGAGCAGGCCCCGCCCACAATGTTTGTGCCCCATCCTCACCGGCGACCCTCTGCTGACCTTAATCCACTTTTTCCGGTCTTTATAACATGTTGCTGAATTTGATGCAGACGTAATTGAGTTTTCTAACTCACACACGACGCAACATGTTTACAGAAAAAAAAACCGAGAGAAACTGAAAAGAAAGCTGCATCATCAAACCTGGTGACACTCAAGAAGAACACAAGTGAGACAGTGTGTGTGCTGGACCAATAATTGAGCAGAATAATTTCTGAAGCGGAGAGTGGAAGAATTGGCGTACAAGTCCAAAGACGAGGAACGGAGAGTATTTGCGGTTGAGAAGAGCTCAATAAGGTTTGCCATGCAAACAAGAAGCGAGTGGATAAAGTCAAGCGCCGAATGCCTGATCACAGGGACTGAAACGTTGTCGAAACTGCCCTCGAGACCAACCTTCCTGCCGCAGTCGTTGGCTGAGCTCCGCCCGAAAAGTTGAGGATGGTCAAGAGGGCGAGTGGAAGCCTCATTTTCTAAACAAGCTTGAACGCAGAACCAATTGAATGCCTACGGCGAACAGCAATATCGAATCTTCTCCCAAGGCGTCATCCGCGACTGGGTAGACGGGCCCTCACCCTCGCCCTCGGCCCACAGCAACATGGGTGCTCCTGTACACTGAATCCGATTTCACAAACGTCTTTGAACGAATGCAGATCAGAACCTGGCCGAATAATGTTATGAAAAATTATGTGAGATCGAGTATTGGGTTGGCCCATGGGTAACGGCGTTTTTTTCTCACCCAAAATTTTGCTTAAAAGTTGAAAGAGTTGCCCTTGAGGTTTATGCTGATTTGCAGAGACTTCCTCACCATGCAGTATGATCCTCTTAGTTTTCTTTGTAAATTTTGTTTGCAGTAATTTTTAACTGCTCGATTTGGACTGTCAGTCGATCAGTCGACGGAACTGGTCATTTTTGGCAATCTCTCTTTTTTACACCTTCTCCTATCAGACTGAAACCGCGCCGCTGTTTTTGAAGTATATCGCCTTTCAATTTCGATTCTCACAGACGAGTATCAAACCAAATGCGGCATTGAGCCCAACTGAAAGCTCGCTGTATCACCATAATTACGGGGACTCAAGCCAAATAATGTGGAACTGACTTGGCTCATGGAACGCCTCCGGTATTGCCTTTACGTGATGGGAAAAGTTTAAAACTAGGTGGATGAGTTCTGCAGGTAGTCGATCCCCGAGAGGGCACATGCACATTTCCAGGATTCGAGTTCTCACCCCTGAATTGCTTTGATCAGTCTCATCAACGCGTGGCCGGGAGCATTGTTCCTTGTTCATATACAAAATGTTTTGACCATTTTGACCACATTTTGCAATTCGAGAGCCTCGATTAAGTGCAAAAAGTTGTCATCACAACCTCTCATTTGTTTCGACCCGACACTCCTTTTCATTAAAGTTAAAACTGGCAAAAATCAAGAAACAGTAAGTATGCAACCATATCATCTTGTAGAGCACGGAATTATTTATCAAGAAGCATAGAACTCACTTGAAATAATTTACTTCTCCAATAAACGTCTACGTAGGAAAAAAAAGCCATCACTCGTGGGCCAACCTAATGGAAGACCACCATGCTGATCGGGTTTCGCAATGCGGCTTACCATCGGCTCTGCAAGAAAGACAAAGCTGTCTATGGCAGTGGGTATTGCCTGCTTCCCGCATACTGTAGTTGTAGGGCCTGTCTCTCAAGGATCAGATGAACGAATGGATGTTACCTCCCAACAACGAGAAAACCATCGTTGTTCATCTCAATGCGGTCTCAGCTGATCGTATTATTCGGCAACATTTCAACGGGAAGCATATCGAGGACAGGACTGCGTATTAGCCCAAGCTGCAGCCATGTGACCTCAACTGTTCTGGTCAACTGAAGGCACTGCTTGACAGCAAACGCTACGACAACTTGTTGGCACCGTAATTGGATTCAGCAGCCTTTCGATGGCACTTGCTGGGAGCACGGTGATGTCGAATGTCCGAAGGTTTTGAACATTGGGAGCAGGCCATTGGCGACGGGGGAAGGGTCAAAAATAGATAACATTTTTGTTTGCTCCCCTGTTCGTTGCTTTTAAAAAACCTTCCACGTTTTTCAATAAGATGACATAATATCGCATTGAGTCATGGATCTCTAATACGAGATCGTTCCTGTTTCCTTCTGTATTGATTCACTAAAGTTTCATCTGCTACTTGTCAAGAAGAATTACGTATTTCCTAGCTTCCTCCATACTTTATGAATCTGTTCACTAAATATGATTTCTTCAAGATATCTCGCTCCCGAAATCATCCTCAGAAAACCGTATGATGTAACCGTTGACTGGTGGTGTCTTGGGTCAGTCATGTATGAGATGCTCCATGGCCTGGTGAGAGGTCGGCCATTTTCTTCAGTAGTTTCAAATAGTAAACGAAGGTTTCAGCCACCGTTCTACTCCAGGGATCACAACGAAATGTATAATCGTATTGTGAATGAAACCCTCAAATTTAAGAGGGGACTTTCCACTGTATCTGCGGATATTATCACCGGGGTAAGATGTTTTTTATTTTCTCTTCGAATGATTAGTAGAAAGGTGCAAACAAATGATGTCTGACAGTTTACTGGAAACCTATACGGTAAGGAGTTTGGATGTGGAAAAAGCTGCACCCGAGTCTCAAACCTAAATGAAAAGAAATCGTCTGTTTTTGATAGATCCCTCTTTTGGATCCCTCTTTCGGATCTGCTGCGCAGTGGACTTCCGATTCGAAGTGTAATAGTTGTTGAATTCGTATTTGGCTTAGAAAATGTGTTTCATATGGCACATATTGTACACACAAAATATATTCTAGAGAAGTCTGATAGCAGTTCATCAACATCGAAAATTGAAGTAGTTCTTGCCTGATAAAATACAATGACGTCATGTATGAGTGTGCAGCGTTTGTTTAAGATTCTCGTTTCACATCTGTTAGATTGTCCGGAAAGTTCTCAGCGTTTTGTGTTACTATTTTTTGTACATTCATTGCTGATTAAAAACTCATTCTCCCTTGCGTCTCAGTAGTACATCCTGAAGAGAATTTTTGCGCTATCTGATGGTATAATTGCCGTTTCACCACTTGCTTGATAGACCCCTTTTTCCCAACCTTGTAGCGGTCGACGTAGAGCAATACCTGACGAGGATTTGAAGGCGTTGTGGAGGCTGACCCTCCAAAACAGTTCGAGAGATTGCAGAAAAGCTAGGCGATGGCAAATCCACTACGACCCCTTTTTGGACCGAATTGTCACCTGTGATGAAAAGTGGATCATGTATGACAACAGGAGACGTTCCGGACAGTGGTTGGATGCCGACGAACCACCGAGAAATTTCCACCACTGTAACTTCTTGTCACCAGGCCAAACCATCACAGCAGAGTCCTACTGTGAAGAAATCGACGAAATGTACCGAAAATTGCGTCAGCTGCAGCCAGCACTTGTCAACAGAAAGGGAATTCTTTTATGACAATGCCCGGCCACACTTCACACTTATGGAGAGTGAGTTCGTTCACAACACACTATCCATAAATTGAACGAATTGGGGGTTGAAGTTCTACCTCACCCACCATATTCTCCAGACCTTTCACCAACCGACTATCACCTTTTCAAACATTTTCAGAACTTCCTTGCTGGAAAATACTTCATCAATCAGGACCAGGCAAAAAAGCCTTCGTGGATTTCGTGGATTCTCGACCACCCAGTTTTTTTCTTTGATGGGATTTATCGACTGGTGTCACATTGGCAAAAGTGTGCTGATTCGAACGGTGCTTATTTCGATTGAATCCGATGAGTATTAAGAAAGTTATGATCGTTTAAAGTGAAACACTCAAAACGCTGAGAACTTTCCGGACAACCTAATAATTTGGGCAACTTGACAGTTCAAGTGTGGAGAGACCACAGTTAATTTGTTACGCCGACTCTGTAAATCATCGGCGTGGTCGTAATAGGATGTTATCCGTTTGTTCCGGCGAGGCTGCGAGGTGGAACTTTTATTATCGGACCAACATTTTGATGAGATCGTGTCCAGAGAGGCCTAAACGTGGCGCAAAATTTGCCATCCGCCGGACTCTCTCCTTCTCCTAGTCTTCTCTCCTAGCGTTTTCGATGGGACTTCAGGAAACAACCAAACACGTGACTGGAAACAACTTGTCACATTCACCGCGATATGAACAGTATGAGGTCGCTTCATAAGTTGCTAGTGATACATACCATTTTCACTTCAAATTTACGTCTCAGCTCTGTTCAAGTTAAAATCACCACTTTTCAAACCAAGCTCATACCTTTGGACCGAACTCACCGCTCTTTCACAGCAATTAGCCAGATCGCGCTAAACACCACCGCAAGCCCCAGCTCGACAGCTGCGCCTACTTTCCGCCGTCATGATTTTTCAAACTCCATTTTGTAACTCCTGATTCTACATCTTTTACGTTCCCTACTTCGCCCATTACAAGGGAGGTCGTTCAGGGCGTGCCCCGCTTTTTCGAAACGGTTCTTTGCACTTTGTAGGGCCTTGCCCATGAACCATAAAAGTGGGCTTCGTTTTCGCTGAGCGGCCCCTGGAATGCCAAAAAAGGAGCGAAAAAATATGGAAACTGATTGTTTTTGAGCCTCTACGGGCTGTAAACCGCTTGAAGATTTGAGTTGCTGAGTGTGGTGAGTGAAGTGGGTAAAGGTACTTTTGGACGAAGAGAAAAATAGTCGGTTTATGGAGTCTTACTTGTGGCACGTGATCAAGAGTGAACGGCTTTTGGAATGGTTTCTTCAACGATCGGAGGAATGTTCAGCAACAACGATCGGATGGCCTAGTGGATAGCGTGGAGGATTCTCAAGCGGACAGTTGGTGGTGGGGTTGATGGTTCGACTCCCCTCGGCGTGCGAGTTTTTGCATTTTTTATGTTTCGCTGTTTTCGCGTTCAAATATGTCTGTGCGTGAGTATAAGTTCGATAACTGCCATTTATGGGCACATTTTAAATGGGGATACTCCATGAATCGGTGCTATTCAATTATTACAGGTTTTACATACCATTAAGCAAGACCGTAGTTGAAAGTTGATCCTTTATAGGTCAGACCATGCCCGAATCACGAATATGGAACTCACTTGTAGCTATGGTGCCATTTATCGCTAATATGGAGCCACATGTTTCTTCCAATGAATGCGTTAGGTACACACATATAAGGGACGTGTAGCGCTACCCAGGCGCCAAATTACGTCGGCGCCGAAATAAGTGTCAAAATCGGGGCCATCGATTACCCCTGTAGACAATCTTTCGGCCAAAAAAATTTGTGCCTCTCATGGGCTAGGGTGTTTGTGCCCGAGAGTCTTTCTATTATAGTCTATAGTGCCTCATTATACGGATTCCCTCACTTTATTGAGATACAAACATGAAACCAACAATATCGATGAAAGAGGAAGGAAAGGGATGTATTCGTCCAGGTCGACTCAAAAAAGTTGAGGAAGTGAAATGAGAATTTCTGTTTCGGTGGGGGAGATTGAGATCGTTTTTGTGCAAGTAGGCGACAGTGATTGGCAAAGACCCAGAATGCTTTTTCACGAATGCCGACCAACCACACTGATGCCAAGCATGAAAGGACGTTGGGCGCGCTTCCTGCCCGGCGGCTGCTACGTCGTCGTTCCATCATCGTCTTTACGAAGATGGGATACTCCGGTCACCACTGCCGACCAAATGGTCCACCAAAACCCAAAAAATCGAAAAAAATTTTTGGCTGGAAGTCCGTCCATAAGGGTAATCGATGGTCCTGATTACGATTTTGACACTTATTTTCGAGGTCGACGCAATTTGGCGCCAGTATAGCGCTTAACGTCTCTCACATGGAGGTACATAGTGCATATTTCGCTCCTTTTTGGCGTTCCTGGGGCCGCTCAGCGAAAATGAACCCCACTTCTGTGGTCTATGTTCAAGCCCCTACAAAATGCAAAAAACATTTTGAAAAAGCGGGGCACGCCCTGAACGACCTTCCTCGTTAAGTCTATTGCAACGCTGACACAAAGGCGGATCCCTCCAATTTTTAGGGACTTTCTTGCAGATTTCGAATTTGCATCACTTTTCGCAACTTTGCTGTCGAGCCAAGTTCACAATTTTTCAGACCAGAATCACTACTTCTCGAGCGGAATCACGACTCCTCGAAGAAATTCACGATCTTTTCAAAGAAGTCCACCATTTTGAACCACATTTAAAAAAACAAACCCAATTCTTTTCGTATTCCCAATTTTTCAAACCCAAGTCGCGATCTTTTCAAACAAATCCACGATATTCGAAACACACTGACGAATTTTCAAATCAAATCCACAATTTTTTCCAAACAAATTCACGAATTTTTTCCAAATCAAGCTCACGAGTTTCATTAAAATTGCTGTTAATTAGAGGAAAAGTTGCGGGTTTAATAATAATATTAGCACATGGTTATACATCTACTTTAATATTTTATGTAATTGGTGAATTTTATCATGTTTCTTCTAGACGAATAATTTATTTTATAAACAATTTTATAAGTTCAAGTATAATAATTAGAATTTTATTTTCGTTAATTTTTTTATCTAATAGTGGTGTCGTTGTGTTGTCTTTTTTATCCAGAATTTATAATTGTGAATAATTATATAATAAGGAAAATATTATTTTTTTTATTTTTCTATAGGTTTTAAGATAGCTACTTATTATTCATTATTGTTGATTGTAGCTGGCTTTCGCGTGGTAATTATAGTTGAAGACACATGGTTACGCTCAAACACATTGGAGGGTGTATGAGAGCTACTCACCCCCCCCCAGCTGTCGATGTGTCCCCCGGCAAAATGTCGTACGGGTCTGGAGTACGAGAGCCGTGGAACAGGTCGTATTCCTTGCGTACACTCGTCAGCCGCCCGTCACTTTTTGCTAACATCCATCCGCGGCGCGGTGTCGTGTGCAGCTCTCTTGCTTTTTGCAAGTCCTGTAATTGCGCTTTGGAATACAAGTACAACGCAATTTCTTTATGCGGATAACATTTTAGGTGCTGCAAAATAAGAACCGAAGATGATGACAAGGGCTAGAACTCAAGAGCAACTGTGGTGCTTCTGCAATATCCTCAGAGGCCGCGCATTCCCACAGAGCATGACAATAAAAACGGACAACATGACAATAAAACGTGACAATACAAGACGGCGAATTTCTGCAACATTTGAGTATCTTGCACTGCTTCAAAGTCCGAATAAAAGGTGATGGAATCAGATGACAAAGGTAAGAAATGAAGCAACAACGAAGGTGTAGATTAGAGAGAAGAGACAAAGAAAAACTTAAGGATCTAATAAATTAAACGCGTGTGCATTTCTGCGATCCGGCTCGAATCCGGCTAATGCTATAGAAATACTTCAAACTAACGAGTGGGACGCTTAGGCCGTTTTTATTTTGATGTTTTGTGGGAATGCGCGGCCTGCGAGGGCTGTTGCAGAAGCAGCACAGTTGCTCTTGAGTTCTAGCCCTCGTCATCATCTTCAGTTCTTATTTTGCAGAACCTAAAATGTTATCCGCATAAAGAAATTGCGTTGTACTTGTATTCCAAAGCGCAATTACAGGACTTGGCAAAAAGCCAAAGAGGCCTGCACCGACGCGCGCCTGCGATGGTGCAGTAGAACGTGAGGGCGGTGTAAGCAAGAAATTAGAAGATCCCACGGTCCTGCTGTCTCTCACCCCGTGCAGCTTTGGGCGTGGGACATACGACACTCGACAGATGGGAGTTACCATGCTGTCTTAAACTTTAATAATATAATACGCTTCGTTCATTATTATAATTAATTACTAATGTACAATATTTTTGTAGAGGAAGCGCTGGAAAAGAGAATAGTGTCCAGCATACAAAATCGACGTAGCTACGAAAAGGAGGGGTGACATGTGAAATCAGACACGTGGAGGAAAATCAAGAAACAGTGAATTGTGTCAAGCGTATAAAATCGACGAATCTTCGATAAGGGATATCTAATCCTATCGCTAAACTTTCAAGAACAGCAATAAATAATTAATATTACAAATCAATTGGAACATTTTGCTCCTAAAAACCCTAGAAACAGTGTAAGTGAATAGTGTCCAGCATACAAAATCGACGTAGCTACGAAAAGGAGGGGTGACATGTGAAATCAGACACGTGGAGGAAAATCAAGAAACAGTGAATTGTGTCGAAGCATGTAAAATCGACGGATCTTCAGAAAAGGATATTTCATGAATAGCGATAAATAATCAATATTACATGTCGGTTGGAATGTATTACTCCTAATAAGGAGTGACACCTGAAATCGAACACGTGATCTTAGAAAATTATCGGTATGTTGAAGGTATTCGTGAAAGCGACCTACGAGCACCCATGTCACATTACACACCTTTCTGATGACAAATGTATTCCGAAATAAGGCTACGGCGTCAGCTGGAGCCGGTGCGCAGTCCCAAGGCTCAGTAAGTGTGGGGGGAAAATCGATGCAAAGACTTCATCGGGGCGGTGAGGGGGGAGGGGGGGGGGGAGATCAGGCTATTCCGAAGTCTCACAACTATCGGAAAGCTCGCATCGCAACGTTGGACTTTGAAGGGACGCTCATAGGCTCTGGCAGAAACACTGGAGAGCGGTCGAATTGGTCAGTGAAAAAAAAGCAGAAAACGGGGTGGTCCGCTTGTGAGTCGCGGGAAAGTGTTCTTTCTTTGTGATCGGCCGAACACCACATGTAAAATTGTAGCTGTAATCGTGTTTCCGCAGTTTCATTGCTAGGTCTTCAGGGTTTTTTCTGGCGACCAATTGAAGAAGATTATCTTCATATACCCTAAAACTGGACGCTCTGAGCCATTCAAAGACGACTCCTGGGTTCTGCTAGATGGTAAGGCGGCTGAGACACCAAAGAACATATCGTTGTCGTTGGAAACCTAAATAGGCGACAAGTGACAGCTGCAAGTACGACTACGCTTGTCATGGTGCATTCGATTACGGGTTAGGGGACGTATATCGTTCGGAAGCACATTTTTCAAGCTGTCGTACAAATTTTTCCCGTTTCTCTGCCACCATTTCTTCTACGATTTTGGGTCACCCGCGAAGATGTTGTCAAGACGCGAAATCCGACTCATCATGCTTCACGAGTACAAACTCGGCCGTAATGCTGCGGAAGCAGCTAGGAATATCACCAACGCATGGGGCGAAGGTACTACAAATGAGCGCACCACGCGTAGGTGGTTCGACAAATTCCGAAATGGAGACTTCAACCTGGAAGATCAGGAGGGACGCGGTCGGCCATCGGAAGTTAAAGACGACGAATTGAAGGCACAGATAGAAGCCAACCCAAGAGCATCCACAAGGGAAATTGCTGAAGAGCTGGGAGTTGACTTCGGAACGTCATTTGAAGAAAATTGGGAAGGTAAAAAAAACTTGACAAGTGGATCCCGCATGAGTTGACTGAGCACCAGCAATCTCGTCGTCTCGAAGTCTGTTCGTCTCATCTTTTGCGGAACAAAAACGATCCTTTTCTGCAACGCATTGTGACATGTGACGAAAAATGGATTCACGACAATAGACGACGGTCAGGACAGTGGTTGGATCACGACGAAGCTCCTAATTTTCCAAAGCCGGAGTTGCACCAAAAAAGGTCATGGTGACTGTTTGGTGGTCTACAGCCGGTTTGATCCACCACAGCTTCCTGGCTCCAGGAGAAACCATCACAGCGGAGAAGTACTGTGAGGAAATCGAAAAAATGCACCAAAAATTGCATCGGATTCAGCCGGCATTAATCAACAGAAAGGGCGCGATCCTACTCCATGACAACGCCCGACCGCATGTTTCATTGATGACAAAAAAACTGATGGAGTTGGGATATGAAACTCTCGACCATCCTCCATACTCACCAGACCTTTCCCCTACGGATTATCACTTTTTCAAGCATCTCGAAATTTTCTTACGCGAGAAATGCTTCCGAAACCAAGGCGACGTAGAATTCTAAACTGTTTTCTCGTTGCAGAAATGTGTCGATTTTTTGCTCGTTATTTTGAATGAAAAGCAACACTTTGAAGCGAGTTATGATATTTTAAAATATTTGCTTCAAAACGATCATTACTTTTGCCACGACCTAATAGACCTTGTTCTTATAAGGAATGGCTACCAACAATTTCTTTTGAGCGCCAAGTTAGTGCCGCTTAAGGCAGTTTTCATGCAGCACTGCCAACTGGTCTGCACGGTGCAATTTGCCGCTCCTAGATCTAAACAGATCGAGCGATAAGGTCTTGAGAGAATCGAGTGGAAACTGAAAGAGCGAGAGGCAGCTGCGATTTCTCGCATTTGATTGCAGAAAGTGACTGTCGTTTGTCGAGGAAACATGGAGGGAAGCAGTTGCAACGACTATCCAAGCCGCTCGCCCCAGCTCGGCATAACGAAGCCCAGGCGACTAATTGACAAACAGGCCACGCTGTGGACGGTCAACGTCAAATAGAAGATTCGCAAGAAGAGACCCCTTAATTGTTTCCCAGGATCAAATTATTTGATCATTGACAAAAATACCAGGAAGCGAGGACTGCGGCGAAGAAAACCGTGTTGCTGTGAGATCCGCTTACTTAAACGATGTCAGCAAGAAATTAGAAATGCGTGACGGTGAGCGGCACCTGCACAGACTTTTCAAATCCCGTCACCGTCAAACTCAAAATCCGGACAGTTTTTCTTCTGACATCAGTGCAGAGCAGCCACCTTCTGATGGAAGAGAATACTACAACAATGGCGCTACCATTTCGACAGGATCCTGCAAGCAAAATCCACCCATCCGGCCATTCTCTGTGTCGCATCAATATGCGGTTCTGTTCAGAGTATATTCGTTGAGTGAATGGAAGCTGCGCCGAAGAAGATGAAGGCACGCAGTGCAACAGACCCGATGACATGACAGTGATTTGTTGTCACAGAATGGTACCTTGCAAGAAGGTCGACAATGCTCTTGAAGATCGTCGGAGAGAAGAAAATGTTCACAACCGGTAGTTGAGCACGACTGTTCTGATTTGGAAAAGAAGGACAGCGGGAAGGCTACTGAGACCGTCCAACTGGTCTACTTTCGCACAGCATGAAGCTCTGTGAGATAATTGTTGATGACTGTCTTCGTGATGTCGTCCAGCTTTCTACCAAATAGGATGTCTTGTGGAGACCTATAGCACCATCGACGGCATACATGCCGATCGTCTCCTGTCGGAGAGACATCGTGAGAAGCAAAAATCTGTCTATCTATCTATCTATCTATCTATCTATCTATCTATCTATCTATCTATCTATCTATCTATCTATCTATCTATCTATCTATCTATCTATCTATCTATCTATCTATCTATCTATCTATCTATCTATCTATCTATCTATCTATCTATCTATCTATCTATCTATCTATCTATCTATCTATCTATCTATCTATCTATCTATCTATCTATCTATCTATCTATCTATCTATCTATCTATCTATCTATCTATCTATCTATCTATCTATCTATCTATCTATCTATCTATCTATCTATCTATCTATCTATCTATCCTAGACCTGGAGAAGGCATTTGATCGTGTGCCACGTGAAATTATATAGTGCTCTCCACGACAGCGCATAGAAGAACTACCAGAGTGGGTGCGCTTCCTTGCTCCATACCCGGAGAGGCTTGCCGGCGAAGATAAGACGTCAATTGAGCAACAGGTCAGGTTTGGGCTCAGTTCAAAAGTCGTACAAAGAGCAGATTCAGGTCAGACGGACTACAATGAAATCGATTGCACTAAGCGGCAAGGAGGTTAGTTGCCCGTAGAAAGCTCACAGGACTTCCTAATCATCACTGGTCGACAGGTTCTATACAGTTTCGGAAGCGGCTAGAATCCACCACGATCACACATTTTTGGGTTGACTGGCGTCATCACTTCGGAAGGGCTAACCTCACCACCAAACGCGATAAATGTTGGAGAACAATGGAAAGAAGACAAATTAACATTCTGCTGAAAACCCAACGTTTCAGGAAATATTTGCGTCGAGAATTTTTTGTAGCATTTGCAAGCAAGTCGGAAACCTGTTTCTTCCGCATCATTGCAAGCGAACCAGTAAATTGTGTCGGCGAATCCCTGTTGATGTGTGCCACTAGAGGGCAGTCGCGCTTTCACGGCTAAGGAAACCTTCGTTGATATAAAAAGGTGTGAAACCATTAAAGAGTTCATCTGAAAAGCTAACATGGTGCACCAACGACAACGGATTCGTGATAGACATCTAGTTACAAGGTTATCAAAGAGTTTCACAGGAATACGCGTAGACAGTCAACACATAATTAAAGGTTGCTTTCTCGGTTTACTTCCAGCAAGTTGACGCAAACTATGTCTTCCAGTTCCTGCGAAAAATGAAACTTGTCCAGAGAAGATATCTGTCTATGTGTATTCACTAGGAATAAGATTCATTCAGAGCGCTGCTAAGTTGGCCGAAAATTTTCGGTATAAGGAATTTCTCTGTGAGCACAGCATTTTCAGAGAGCTCAGCAAGTATGGAATAGTGAGAGCAACGTTTCCTATATTTATGGTACGCAGTCTTCAGCTTCCATTTATGGCGCTGCAGCACCCTCCCCACAAATTTTCGGACCTCGGAAATGGGACACTCCTTGCGTGTGGACTGGACAGGAAGGAATTCTATAGATTCGTTATGCACGAGATTTATATCTCTACAAAGATTCACGAGTAGTAAAGAGCGTCGTTATCCTTGGGCATGGCGAAGTACCAGCGAACGGCCTTGGTGAAGAGGGAGATCGACATTGAGCTCATAGTCCACTCGACGCCTATTGACATTAAATATCGCGCTGTGCATCCTACTCCCACGCAGAGGAGTAGGGAAGTTGCAATTTCTAGAAAGGGCTTCTCCAAGCAAGCAGTCGTGCTGCTCTGCTTCAAAAAGGTCTGTACGCATACCGTATTTTCTTTGTTTATAAACCCATGACGTCGTTGTGGACGGCAAGCGTATTCTTGTCACCACCCGTTCCTCATTTCTTAGCTTGCAGCTTGCCTTTCACCAGATGTCTTTTCAGGTGTACTTCACAGCAAGAACGATCAATAAAGTTTCTATCATTCACTGACTGTGTAAAATAAGGTCTGAGTATAGTAGCACCTCCCACTTCCGACAGCTTAGCTTGCGACCTCCCCCTCCCCCACCCCCTCCCCGGTTGTGATTTCCACAACGATGAGGTGCTCTGCTTTGAACACCCAAAGGAGACTATACTGTAGATACAAAGATGACTGAAAGAGTGGAACCTAGATTGTGTTGTGTACACGACCTTCAAGCTAGGTTGGAAGTTGCGTTAAAAAGTGTTCGCTTTGAAAAGATACTAGAAGAATTAGCTCTCTGGTAGAAATAGTGTGAAACATTATTTAGAGGATTGTCGAATTTCATTGGAACAGTGTTGAATTTAATTTGAAAAGCGTTTATCTTCTATGAGCGGTGCCGCGACGGCAGGTGTCCGCAACATCAACAGTGCATTGGGGGTGGACGCCACTACCATCAGGATTGTCACCGCGGTTGGAATTTCTCAGCGCTGGACCGATCTAAAGCTGTCCTAGGAAAAAGTATTCCTCGATCATTCACTTCGCAAGTTTTAAGCTGCTTCCGCTGCTCAACTACCTTGGTTGAGCGCAAAAGGTAGCATGGAAAATGCTCATTTTGTTCAGCTTGATATTCAGCTTTCTTCACTTAAAATAAACCAAAATAAGTAGCACAAAAAGCCAAGCGCATAACACATCGAGTACGGAGTTGTCTTTCAAACAGTACACGAAGCAGCGAAATAACGTTTTTCTTTCACTTTCGAAAGTTTATCTTACGAAAACGCCATCGTCTAAGGGGAAATTAGTAAATAGCCTTGATGCGACGTCCGAACTATGCAGGCACCTGTTCGATTTCCAGAGGATTAGTGAAACTGATTCAACGAAGACCATGTGGAACAGTATTGTAAGAGTATTGGGCATTATGAAAATACAGCTGTATAGCTCCTGAAGGTATCAATTTTTTGTATTGTTATCTGTATTGTATTATATTTTTTTGTATTGTCCTATTTTTTGAGTAT
This sequence comes from Cooperia oncophora, assembly GCA_036418165.1. Classification (NCBI taxonomy): domain Eukaryota; kingdom Metazoa; phylum Nematoda; class Chromadorea; order Rhabditida; family Trichostrongylidae; genus Cooperia; species Cooperia oncophora. Next base: position 38,079 of record MU912472.1, read on the forward strand.
ACCAATGGAACGATTTCATTAAGTGTGCTAAAAACAGCTTCTCGAACGAGGTCACTAACTGAGAGAAGCTTCCCCATGCAAGATAGAAGAGGTGCAGATGAGTTCGCCTAATTACCGGTCTATCTAGTGTACACACTCTCGAAGTTGTCGGAAGGATCCAGAGGAACCACCCGCAGTCTTGCGACAAGACCCGTGTGTGTCTAGCTGACAGTCATCAAGCGCCTGTAAGCCCTCGGCTATCGAAAGTACTGGCTCGATGGATCACTCATACCTTGACGGATGGCATGGGTGCATCCGGCTACCCATTTGTTGGTCTTCACTTCTCTGCCCTTATTCAAAGGAGTTTCTTGGAGACTAGTGACCGGAGATGATAGATGGACTCTCTATTATTCCAATTCACACAGTGTCATGTGATTTTCCTGAGGAAAAGACGCATTCAGCAGGCCAAACCGAGCAATCACTTCGAGTAGGTTCTCCTGTCCTGCTCCGGGGAAGCGAGAATAATGCTGCACAACGGGCTGCCCTGTAGGAGTACACTGCCACCGCTACCATTGCGCATCCAGAAACCCGCCGTCACTGCTCGAGAAAAGTGACCGAAGCCAGCTTTGCGGACCTCTTCTGTGATGATGTGGGACATAATACTGCTGTGGAGACCTACCAAGAAATTGTAGAGCAAGGCTGGGCGATCATACCCCATCTACCGTATTCTCCTGGCACAGCCCTCTTCGACTGTCACCTGTTCCACCTCTTAAGGCTTTCCTAGGTAAGAAGACACGTTTGATGGTATCAGTCGAGAAATTGCCTGCTTCTCCGACTTGCAGCCGCTCCAATTTGGAGAAGGGGATCGCTGACCTACTCATCAAGTGGAGTACTGTACCTAACAATGGCGACGGTATTGTCGATTGCTTTCTATTGTACGTTGAGTCAGGAAATAAAAAAAGAAAGAATCACAGCAGTGACAAGACTCTCTTTTCAGCCTCATATTTAGAGAAAGATATGAAGTTCGTAGCCGTCCTGTCCGTCGCCTTAGTTCGATATGGCGAGAGGAAATAGATCAACAAGCACCGCGCGCGTCAAAAGCTACAATAAAACAAGCTGTAGAAAACTTGCACTAAGACAGTTATCTTCATCCATAAAGCTTAACACCAATCCCCTTCCGTTGAGGAACCCCTACCGATAATGTTCCTGATGGTGCATGCGTGGTGAAACACGCAAGGCGACTCTCCTAACTATCAATTTGTGTTATGCCACCAATATGCGAACGAAACGCTAACGAGAGAGTAACACACTGTGCATTTTCCAAAAAAAATACGAAAAACAAAAATAAAATAAATAGCATTTTCAGCTGCTTCAAAAAGACAGGGTGAAGCGGTTGGGCAGCACAAGAGATTTCAACGAAGTAAAGGAACATGACTATTTCAAGCCGATCGACTGGCAAAAACTTTTGCGGCGCGAGATCAAGGCTCCGTTCGTTCCTCGTGTCGAAAGCGAAGCAGATGTCAGGAACATAGCGGAAGAATTTGTAAAAATCAAAATCAATCCCGGTTCGTGAATCCCATGTGAATGGCAGTGCCGTACATCAATAACACAAAATATTTCATTTTAGCATCCCTTGCTCCTCAGAACCTCCCCTCCACGAACCGAGATCACGACTTCATGAACTTCACATACGTCCAAAAAAATGTGATTTAATAACCACTGCGGAGTGTCCTCCAAGTAAGTATGTGGAATGTATCCAAATAAAAAATTCCTGACGGACAGTGTGTTTTCGCATTCATCATTACAATACACTTTCCTATACACAGCTCAATAACCGCATGATGTCTAATCAGGACCCCGACCGAGCATGGACGACGGGTGAGTGGGAGTGACGAGTTCCGCTGAGACGATTCAAGCCATATGTAGCGCGTTCGTGTATTGTATCTCGCGTATTCATTTACAAAAAGAGAACCACGAATGTCATAACGTTCCACACTGCAGGAGTCAATTGCTGGTAAAGAGGGTGACACGGAACATTGAGGTTCACTGAGTAGGAGCGATAAAATGCAATGATGCACTTTTATTTACAACTAGAGTGCTAGGAACGTCATAACGTTCCTCACTATAGGAAGGAATTGCGGGTAAAGAGGGTAAAACGAGTCATTGAGGTTTAATGAGTAGGAGTGACAAAATGCAGTGATGCGTTTTCATTTACAAAAAGAGGGCTACGAATGTCATAACGTTTCTCACTGCAGGAGTGAGGTGTGGAGTTCAAGCACTGGTAAAGACTGTGAGACGGGGCATTGAGGTTTACTGAGTAGGAGTGACAAAATGCAGTGATGCGTTTTCATTTACAAAAAGAGGGCCACGAAAGTCATGACGTTCCTCACTGCAGGAGTCAATTGCTGGTAAAGAGGGTGACACGGAACATTCAGGTTCACTGAATAGGAGCGATAAAATGCAATGACGCACTTTTATTTACAACTAGAGTGCTAGGTACGTCATAACGTTCCTCACTGTAGGCGTCAATCGCGGGTAAAGAGGGTGACACGGAACGCTGAGGTTCAGTGAGTATCACCTGTATCACCTGTGCTCCCGTTGATCATCGAGTTCCTCGAGCGGGCGCCAGTAACGTCTCCATTCGTCCCTGCAACGTGCAAGAGTTGCCCAATGAACTCTCTCAGCTCGAGGGACACGATGAACTTCATACCGTTCGTTCAGAGCTTTCACGAAGAAGTCTGACCATCGCGTAGGCGGTCGTCCAGGCGTTCGCTTGACATCCCGTGGAATCCAGTCGGTGACTGCTCTGGTCCGCGCCGTCCTCGAAACGCATGACGTGTCCGGCCCACCTGATCTCCGAAACCTTGGCAGATGCAGCGTCGTCTCCGTTGAGCGTGAATGGGGCATCAGATACCAATCCGTTTCTCATGAACATCGTCTTCGTTAGATTCAGCCGTAGACCGATTCTTCCACACGCGCAGTCGAATTCAGCCAGCATTCGTTCCGCTTGCTCGATGTTTGGCGTTATCAAAACGATGTCGTCAGCAAAGCGGAGATGGTGTAGTTGCCGACCGTCGATCTTCACTCCCATGTCTTCCCATTCCAGTTGACGCATGACGTTCTCGAGAGAGGCGCTGAAGAGCTTGGGCGAGATGGTGTCGCCCTGTCGGACCCCTCTCTTCACATCAATGATGATCTCCTTGTAGAATGGTGAAATCTTGGTCGTGAAGTTGCTGTAGAGCTCACGAAGAATCCTGATGTACTGAGTAGGAATACCCTGGTTGCCCAGGGCTTCGATAACCGCTTCTGTCTCAACGGAGTCGAAGGCTTTCTTCAAGTCGATGAACGTGAGACATAGCGGCATCTTGTACTCGCGATACTTCGATGAGCTTCGTTACCGTGTGGATGTGATCGATCGTGCTGAATCCTCTTCGAAACCCTGCTTGCTCGCATGGCTGTCCTTCGTCTAGTGTTCTGCCAATCCTGTTCAGGATGACTCGTGTGAAGAGTTTGTAGACTACAGACAGCAGGCAGATTGGGCGATAATTGCCAATGTCGTACAGGTCTCCCTTCTTGTACAGCAACACAGTCTTGCTGGTTTTCCACGAGGTGGGTACCTTGCATTCCGACAGGTAGCGCGTGAAGAGTCGAGCCAGAGTTTTGACGAGAACTGGCGGAAGATTCTTCAGATGTTCGGGTCTGATCCTGTCGGGACCGGGTGCCGTACGATTCTTCACCGACGAGATGGCGTGTCGGACTTCTGCAGGAACGACATATCCATCCTGCTCCAAGCGGTATGGTGGCAGGTGGACGTGGCTGTCAAAGAGATCCGAGTAGAAGTCGTGGATGACCTTCTCCATTGCCCTTCTGGATGCGGTGATTGTTCCATCCGGACGTCGGAGGGCGGTCATCTTGGTCTTACAGTTGGCGAAGTCGCGGCGGGCGTTGCGTATGCTCTTCCCAGCCTCTGCGGCTTCCACCAGTACTGCTGCTCTTCTCTCCTTGAGGTCTTCCTTTATCGCTTCTCTGCATAGCTTCGCAAGCTCAGACGTCAGCTGGTAATTGCCTGCGGCTCGTGCGGCTCCACGTTGGCGAATCAGCTCGAGAGTTTCCAGAGATAGACGCTTCTTGGTAATCTTGGAACCCTCTGACTTCTTGGCGCAGTCGTGAAGATGTGCAACAAGCCGTTCGTATTCCTCGTCGATGTTGTCGATGAGAATCCTCCCAGAGCCCAGCGAGAGAAGTGAAGTGATCCCAGTTGATGACGGTCTTGGGGCTTCGCTTCTTGAACTTTGCGGCTCTCTCTCCTCGCATCGAAAAGCGGAATCTTGCGCGAAGGAGACGGTGGTCGGATCCCGTGTAGAACTTAGGAACAACAGCGACATCGGTCAGGCAAAACCTTCGATTGAAGATGATGTGGTCGATCTCGTTATGGAATTGTCCACCAGGAGACTCCCATGTCCAGCGTAGAGAGTAGGGCTTCTGGAACTGCGAGTTACCATGGATGGTATGGGTCGACATGATAAACTCAGACAGCCTTTCACCCTGCTCATTCCACTCCGTTCCGTGAGTTCCGATGTGAAGTTCTTCAGCCGTTCTTCTTGGTCCGATCTTGAAATCACCGACGATGACCTTGAAGAAGGTATGATCTTCCTTGTAGAACTTCTCCAATTCCATATAGAACGCTTCGAGCTCATCCTCGTCGTAGCTTGATGTTGGTGCGTAGGCGAAGATTGTCAAAGCTGGAGTTGAACCACATCTTCTCAATCGCAAACGTCCGATTCGGGTCGTCAGACTTTCGTACGAATCGATGTTCATGGCCAAGTGCGTGTTGACGAGGACGCCCACACCGCCAACGCCTCTGCTGTCGCATGTTCCGAGGAACAGTTCTTCTCCAGTCTCGTATACGGCGTGTAGCGGGCGATGCCTCCTCGTCTCGGTCAGTCCGATGACGTCGTACTTGATCTTCCTGGCTTGCAACATCAGATCTTCGATGTGAGCTTCCGATGCAAGCGTCCGTGCGTTGAAAGTACAGATCGTCATCCTAGTCCTGGGCGACTTAAATCTCCGTTGGCCCTGTGATTTTAGCAGCCTCGCCCGAGCGGTCCCAGCCGACGTCGCCCTGTCGGTGGTTCCCTCAGGTTCAGGGGAATGAGGCCCATAGTTGTTACTGTTTTCGGCGAGAAGAAATTTAACCACGCGTAGCTCGCCAGGCTCTGACGTGGCACCCTCCGCATTGGTACGTTTTTGGAACAGTCCAAAACCGTTCACCCCCACGCCACGTTGAGGCTGCGGATAGGATTTGTGGAGCTCCAGTTCACATATCCGAGAATAGGGTAACTTGTAAAGGGTAACCAGGTGCCAAATGATTTGAGCCAAGTGAACACAGTTCTCGGTTACCCCTCGGGAGGGATATCATGAACGGTCTTTTTCTTTACATCAAAGTCTGAGCAATGAGGGAGTTATCATTCTACAAGCTACTAGTAAATCACACGATCATCACGAAAAGTTAACATAATACTGAGAGAGGCCTTGGTACAGTTCATGACAAGCAGAAATTCAGCATTGTGCAGCGAGATCATGTTGTCCTCGCACAGCTGAGCAAACAAATAAAATCAATAAGGAATGGACTTTCCCCTCTGTTATTGGATGTCTTCCTCTATGGTTGCCAGCAGATATTTCCGGACCATAATTTCAGCTGATATTATATTTCACCTATCAGCCGTGAAGCCCAATGAGTTCTCTTTGCTCAGAGTACACGAAGAACATCTCACCTCACGACCGCTCACAACCTTTACAAGGAAGTCCGGCTGACCAACGAGCAGACGGCTAGTTTTTTTGGCATCCCGCTCAATCTTGTCGGTGGTTGCTCTGGTCCAGCTCCTACACTACTTTAGTATCGCATACGTGGATTCTCAGAGAGTAGAGTGAACATGCAGTCAACGTCATTTAACGCGCCTTCGGAAGAACAATGCTTGGAGTTTTCCTCGACAGGTGAGACAGTTATCCAGAATCCTGCCGTATTATTATTAGAACCCTGCCAAATAGCCGTATTTGCCAAGACTTTCAAGACCAGATGGGCCGGACACATCATGCGATTCGCGGATTACAGCTGAATCAGAGTGATTGCCGAATGATCTTCACAGAATGTTAAGCAAACACCTGAACGACTGCTAACCCTTTCGTCAGACTTCTTCGTGAAAGCTCTGAAAGAATTACATGAAGTCCATCGTGTCCCTCGAGCAAAGGGAACCCATTGGTCGACACCAGCGCGCTGCAGGGACGAATGGAGACATTGCAGGCGCTCGCTCGCGCGACAAGATGATCAACGAGAGCAGATGAGAGGGGATCAGCGGCGGATACACAGGCTCCGCTTCACTGCTTGACAGGAACTCAACAAATACGCTTTTGTGAACGGTGCAGGAGCATAGAGCTGGATGTGGCAGGACAACGGACCCAATCCAGACGAAGTTTTAATCTTCCAGCCTCCCATCTTATTTTTCATTCAGATATTTTTCAGCTCATAGCTTGTGGTATTTGTATTTTGCCTGTTTAATGTACATCCTCATGCCACTGGATTTTTTCATCAATCTGCGGCAAGTGGAGTTGGATCTCAGCTAAGTCAGCAAAGTTGGCGGACCTACTAAGTTGGTATCCGGAGTTCCTACAAGAGTATCCATGGACTTGCAGTGTTGGCGGCCCACTGCCCTTCTGCGCTGACTACCTCTCCACTCATTGCTTGCAGCTATAGGTCTTGTATTACCATGAGTGTTTTTCACCTTATCGGAGTTTTTTTCTCATACACTGTTATTTATCTCGACCATTGTAACTAGTTTGCCGATAATAAATCATAAACCATAAATCTTCGAGAAGATATCGAGGGGAGCAGTTCGCATTTGGCTAGCTGTGAATCTCTCGTTTCAGGTTTGCTATGGCCCGCTCAACAAAAGTAGGGATCGTTGGGACTCGCGTTTTGGCATTTCGCCCATCGCGATAGCATGTCATGGGGATGCAAAAAAGAACGATGATAACAACACCATTTTGGGAATGATCAAAAAGTAGTTAAGCGAGAACCAAACCATAAAATCTCTCAGACGGAAAAGAAACTATGAGAAATAATAATTTTGGTCCCTAAGGATGCTTACTACGTTTAGCCATTAGCCATCAAGTATTCTTTCAGGAGAAGTAAGGGATTACTCTGACCGGCTCGATTCCACGCACATGGACACTGTCAATTTTAGATATCGAACCAATGGAACTCCACAAAGACTGCAACAACGGGAAAATAGTGAGATGAAGAGAGCAGATTAGCTTTATCTACAGTTATATGCACAGTATCACAGAGTCAGGCATAAAAGAAAGGAATAATGAATACAACAAAAACCGTCTTCCAGAAGATCACACTTCCATTTCAACTGCCTTCCGTTTCTTACCGGCAGTTTCTTTCTCTGTAAAAAAGAGAAACACTTCAGAAACGATTAAGACATTTCACTTCAACAATTCACCTCTTTCTCTGTGAGGAAGCTCATGAGCTGGAGCATCTGGTAGAACAATGTCGGTTGCTTGAGAAGCCAATAACTGTTGCAACTCATGCTCCGCCTCTTCGACATCGGTCGTCGACAATTGTCCAGTAAGAAGTGCAGAAATTTCCTACAAAATCTTACCTTCAAACACAAATGCTATGAAAAGTGCAGCTAGCAATAAAAGAGTCAATGAAGATTTAGAAGAAAACCAAAGAGGAAAAAGTGTACTCAAACCTCTTGAAACTCCGCGGCCTCCTTTGTTTCCTCCATTAGTTTTTCGATTTCATCCATGTCAAAGATCTACAATATGATCTTTGAGAAAAATGCAGAGTAAAAGAAAACCTTGCAAAACTCACAGCGTTCATCTTCTTGAGCGCGTCATTTCCTTGGCGAAGGCCTTCAACTACTCGCTGTTGAATATCAGCAAATTCCAAATCGTGTACCTATAAGCTGGCTATAAAATGTAGGCTATAAAATAACTTATAAGAAAATATATGTTTCAGTACCTGTAGTTCGAGAAGAAGGGGCTTCGACTTGAAAAGATCGACTAGCGCTTTACAATAATGGATTTGAATCAAGCCACGGTCAATCAAGCAGGGTCAAGCTCATTTCGAGGAATCTGCGACTTGGGGCTCGATCGTGATCTGCCGGAAGGGAAAGGTTCTTATGTTTAGAAGGCAGTAAAACAGGGGTAGCGTTAATGGGGCACTGACATCGCTGCTCCCGAGTCTCGCCATAAAGCGAGACTCGAGAGCAGCGAGCAAGTGAAGCGTCGAGTGGATCGCAGTAGAAGTTATGGCAAATTCATATAGTGTAGGCGTAAGTGGACACAATAGCTATGTGTTACGTTCGTCCAGGAAGCAACGCATCAGCTAGTCCAGAACGTTCTTTCAAAGGGCCCATATTCCTATCAGTGTACCTACGAATAAGAATAGAAGAGAAGTTGAGTGCGGGCGCATGTGGAGAAGTTGCTCAGCAAAAGCACAATAAAAGCATCATGTTTTATGGAAAAGGAACTCTTCTGCTATAAAGCTGTATATTCTCTTGCATCTGAGTTTGGCAGGTCTTTTCCCTTGCGTTGTGCCTGGACGAAATTGCTGCCCACTCGAAGGTGAAAAACACGTGTTTGCCAAAGACTTCCGCGTGATTCTTGAATCGAAGCTGCCACGCCAGCTATACGATAATTAGCGTATTTCAGGTAGGCCCTTCCAAGCGATCACGAATTAAACCTACGGCTTAACAAGAGATCGCTTGCGAGTAATGCTCTACTTCTTCCAGTTGTGCCATGCAGCGCTCCATTCTCCCAACACGACGCAGAAGCAGATCTAGGATAAATACCTCGAACGACCTATAGGGAGAGGGAAGATCATGTGGACACCCGCTTCTGTGGTGACCATACCCACTACGCATTTCTCGCGACGTGATGGTTGACCCTCTAGTATGGCCCCTCGTCCTTCCGTACCCATCGCTATCCCTGAGAGATCCGAAATGTTGAATGAAATCCTGCATCACCCGTAAAAGAACATCGGACAAGTGCGTGATAGCCATTCTGAACCATAGGCGGAGGCTTGAAACCGAAATGATAAATTAAGATCTGACCGCAACGAGCAATGTGACAAGGCCGTTTTGTTTGGAAGTTGTGGAAGTATAAAAAAATTATAAAGCACTCATTACATTGCCTGGCCTCCTCAAGTCATTGTATAGGCCAGATCGCAGCGTAGCGTAACAACTCGTAACGCCTCTCAAAAATGATGCTTTTTCAAGCCTATCGAATATTTTCGCTTCATGAAGTTCTTATTTACTTTACGATGCTTAGAAGAAGACTGCATTTAATGATGAACAGTGGAAAAGGAAAGTCAAGAAGTTTTCGTGCGAAAGGGACTTACCATTCTGTCTATATTGTCCAACTGCTTGAGTGTTCTTTCGATAACATTCTCTTGGTATCGTTTCTTTTTCAACAGAAGGAGCGCCCGACTGCAAGTTCAATGAGTAAAATAGGATTGAGAAATAAAAATGAAAAAATAACTTACTCCTTCCGCCCATCCTTAAGTAGCTGCCGAGCGAGCTCTCTTTCACGCTCCATGCATTTTTCCTTTCGTCGAACAAACTGCTTGATTTTGTCTCTCTGGGTTTTCAGTTGCTAAAAAAATTAATTTGGGAAAACTTCTGTTGAAAAATCCAGATCGCTTTGCCAAAAACCTATATAGCTACCTTCCGAAAGTAAAGATGACGGAGCTACAGCTAACCCTAACTGCAAAAAACTATTGTGGGGAGGGAGGGGGGCAAGTATTCCGCGTATTCTCAAGTGCTCCTTCATTTACCTAAGGCTGCGATATCTGCACGAAACTAGAAGTGATTCGTGACATAAGTGACTGGGAACCCGTAACAACTGAAAAATCTAGGCATGGTGTCATTACCCAGCGGAGGTCAGTGCTGTAAATTTTCAACCCACTTCATATACTAAACAGGCAATACTCACGGAGCATGGAGAGATCTTCTCCGATAGTCATTTTAAAGTAAATTTTCAATTTGACAAACCAGGATGGCCTGGTCTTGTTCCGTAATTTCGCAGTTCTTTGGCGGATGCGGTGTTTTCTTACTGAATAAACCACCCATTCTGAAAAGAGGGTTAACTCACTAAAACTCTAATTACAGAAGGTACAGAAAACCTCTTTACAGAAACTCTAATAACAGAAGGTCAATGATGGATATGATTCCGGGACAACAGCTTAAAATAGCTAAAAAGACGTGAAATAGCTAGAGAGGAAAAGATTTAACACGATCGTGGGCCTGAACTGGTCTTTTACGAAGAGCGACGGTGGCCCGTGGGATTGCCCGCGCACTACAGTCGCTTTCATGAAAGAATACTATTCCTCAGAAGGCTGCCCGTTACGTAAACAGATCAACATACGGTCAGCATTAAACTATGCACCATCAGAATCACAACGCTCGGGTTAAACAAGGCACAAAAATGGATCCCGCCAATTTGTTCCCCTCAGAGTTATGACATCATGTTTACCAAAACGTCAAAGATCTGCAGGGAGCA
>MU912473.1:0-20420 GCA_036418165.1 Cooperia oncophora
CACCAGTGTACCTGTCTCTTACCTTGGAAGCAACGCCGAGTTGATTGTCTGACCCGCGAATATGCTGACCCGTGAATATGCTGAGCTTCCCCTTCTAACGCACCATATCCAATCATATCAGCAGCTAGGAGTTCTTGTCACCCCACCAGTAATTTTCGTGTTCCGTGCGCTATATCATATCTTGAACCAACCTCCTAGCTGTTGTATGGTCATACCCGAGTAGTGGAAAACCAAACGCGGTGAACTGCGCAGTGTTCTCACCTTCCCGTTTCTGTTCAAGAAAGAACGGTGCATGTTACCAAGTCAAATGGGTAGTTGGGGCGTACTTTGGGTGCGCGCTTTCGGGCCTGTCCATCACAGAACTCGTTTCAGACGAGATATGTATAGAAATGGGAGATATCACATAATTGGACCTTATCTTATCTGACTGATACCACGCCGCCACGAAACATATCGCACGTAAGCATATAGCAAGTGAGTAAGTCTCATTGACTGATCGTCCAAATAGTCGAAGCGTCTTCAATTGAGTCGGAGATATGAGCAGGTCAGTGCAGTGGGTTTTTCTCAACACTCTGTAACCGAAGCCTTGTCATCAAACCTCTGATGTTATGCGCGACAGTCTGCAATGATCCTGCTCCGACTAGCTGCAGATGAAATCACGGTAATGTTCAAAAGAAGGAGATTGAGGCAGCGTCAACACTGCCTCTGGCAGTTCGTCACTCCTGCCATCCTATCAAACAGCGTTTTAGTCTTCCTTGCTAATCGGTAGTGTCAGGTGAAGAGGGTAAAAGGCTTGTCTCGCGATCACAAATGTTGTGTAGAGGTGCCCTTACAAGTTACAAGATGATACTCAAAAATACATATAAAAACAAGACAGAAGAACGTTAAAAGTGCCTGTGCGAATGCTTAAGACTGGATCTAGGGCCGACTAGAATTTGTGGGAGGATACGGCGATATGAGGGGATGATTAAACGAGTTCTCCCTTGCTGGTGTGGCGATATCAGCTCTTTTCTCTTATAACGTTAGCCTCACCATTCAGAATGGAGCTACTAGTGGGGTAACAGTTCCCCTCAGGCTGCGTTCATACCTGACGACGACGTCGACGTAATCGACGCAACCGAAGTAACCGACGTTTTCAGCGACTAAAGACTAGATACGTATCGATCCACGTGTCGACGTAATCGACGTAACCGACGACAGAAGATTAGATACGTATCGACTGACGTCGAAAACGTCGGTTACGTCGGCGACAGGCAACGTCGATTACGTCGACGACGGGAACGTCGTCGGTTACGTCGGAACGCAGCCTCACGGAGGCTTCAGAGAAGAAAGTTGAGACTAGAGGGCCTGAGGCAGTGGACGGCAGCACTGCGAGGCAGTAAGGAACGTCTGATTGCCAACTGCTTCCGCACCTAAGAACGAAGCACTTACTGATAGCTAATTCGAATAGCATGGATACCGTCGCGCCAGAGTAACGCAGGCTCCATCCATCCCACCGTGTTCATTAAGGATAGCAATCGAGTGCTCTTGAAGACTACAGTGGATTGAGATAGCACTGGCAAGAAGGCTACCGGAAGATCTACAACGCTTCCCACACTCGTGAATGATGTGGTGCTAGTGAATGAACCACCGATCCGGGGCTCATCCCTACCACCGAGTAAGAAGTCGCACCAACCATCAACAAGTGGAGAGAAGGGAACGCCCTTTTTTGTTTTCCTATCCCTCCAAAGGCTAACAGTCGCTGGCGGGCGCTACGGTCGCTGATAGACAGTAGCCGCTCCCGTTCGCCAGATCGATATCTGTACTTTCCTATTTGGCTAACGTGACGGACGCTCGTCCGCTGATTTTCGCTGGTGAAACTGCTGATCGGTACCGCAAAGTATGAACGCAGCCTAATATTGCTCATCGAATGTGTATGGAAGAAACTCCAAGGGAGTGGTGAAAAAGTGCCACCGTGGCCCTTAGAGAAAGAAGGGAGACACCGTCAACAACTACAGCTATCGACCTATTCGCCTGATGTGCCAAAATCTGAAGATATTCAAACGAGTATCGAAGGCCAGACTTAGGGAAGTAGTGGGATGCGTTACGATACACTGACGTTATCCATGCTGCTTGCGGAGTGATGGCTCCTCTACTTGGTCTCCCTTGCTTCATAGAAAGTCTTTGGACACCTCGTTAACTCATTTGAGAAGCCGTTCGACATTAGCAAGCACCTGAAGTGCTCGTACAAACCGTTTATTTGACTCACTGCCGTCCAGACCCTTGTAGGGAACACATCAGTTCCATGGTATCGTTGGAGTACACCAAAGATCGGCTCTTTAGCCGTTGTTGCTCTTCCTCTGTTTGGACTATTCCACGACGAACATCTATAATGAGCCCCTAGGATGCTAGGACAAGCTGGTGACGTGTCATTGATATGAATCGATCCAAAAAGAAGATGGAGCGACGCGCCAATCACTCAAGGAGATGGAACTCGTTGAACATGGATTCAGACTCAACATTAACAGGAGCGAGTTCATGTGCATGCCAGAATTTGCTCGCCAGTTGTGATCGGGTGCACGCCTCTGGCCATAGATGCAAACTTTCCGTACCTCAGATCTACGGTGGCCCACAAAGGAATACCAAAGCCGACACATCGGCTGGAACCTTCATGAAACAGTGAAAAACTATCACGGGTGTTCCCTGCGACAAGAGTATGCCAATTCATGTGAAGCTCAAGGTGTACTATTCAATCGTGAGACCAGTTGCTTCCTATGGAGTCGAGGCCAAGCAGAGGACGAGCGAGGAAGTGAAAACTAGTCGTGTTATGAACTTAGAACGCTACTGTGGAAAGAAGGACACCTGTTTCGATAGGATCCGGAATAACATCGTCCTGGACAAGATCAAGGCCTCCTACTCCAACCCCTTTGCCGTATCTCGAGTTCGCCTGGTTATGCTTATGCACAAAAAGACCTGATGCCGTATCCAAGTTAGTTGATCCGATAATTTTCTTCAGTGAACATGCAAGAGGCCCATCTAGAATGCTGTGTATAGGTAATCTGAAGATGAAAGGGATTCCTACTGGCCTGTTGGCAGCCGATGGTGGGAACAAGAGTCGTTTGGAAGCCCTGGTGAAAAAAAGCGTACCTGGCAGCACTTGGGCGATAACGCTGGAGGAGAAGAAGAAGATCACAGCAGGATCTCCCATCAGGATTGCTATCATGTCAAAGGCAATGAATCGGTGAAGATCAGTTGTAAGGGTAAGCAGAGTATAATTTTCTTTCCGAAGATGAACAAGCGAATCAATCGACCCATCACCGTGCTTTGAGAACCGCTGATTGGATCAGTTACTCTGCGATGGATTAATGATTCTACGAGCTGGAGACCATTTAACAATTCCCGCCGATTTCTTAGGACTCTAGCACTTGCCAAAGCCACGCGAACGAAACATTGAAGACGAATTTTACACTCATTTCCGAACGTGCTCTGTGCTATGTTTGATTTGAATGGATCTGGAGCTGGGGGCCACAGTCGCCACTCAAAAGTGCATGAGAACAGGGCTAGAGTATGATAACACCCGGGTGCCGTCTCCCCACTCCGCCCAAGCTATGTTCAGTGTGCAGCACTTGCGTCGATATCGACACAAGACCCCGGAATGAAACACACTCAGCGGTAGAGAAGAACGGAAAGTGAGAGGGCGCAGACAACTGGCGCATTCAGCTATGGTCAACATGTGGCTGGTACTCAGCGGTAGAGAAGAACGGAAAGTGAGAGGGCGCAGACAACTGGCGCGTTCAGCTATGGTCAACATGTGGCTGGCTAAATGACATTCGTTCTATGTGTGGAGACGACACGCGGGTACCACGCAGCCTGGGTGCTTGCATTTTCAGCCGGAGAAAAGGGCACTCTGCTGCAACTGTGGACCCATTCACATGGCACTTGGCAAGTGCCATGATTCATGGAGGTGAATGTACAGTTCCCCTTTGAAAGCATGGTCCGCGTTCATCTAATGCGCAGACGCTGCCCGGTCCGCTAGCACGGAGAGTGTTTTGCTCGCGTTTGGAAAAATATTAGGGTTGTCCGGAAAGTTCTCAGCGTTGGGTGTTTCACTTTGAAACGATCGTAACTTTTTTAATACTCATCGGATTTAATCGAAATAGGCACCATTCGAATCAGCACTTCTGAAAATGTGACAGCAGTCGAGAAATCCCATCAAGTAAAAAACTGGGTGGTCGAAAATTCACGAAATCCACGAAGGTCTTTTTTGCCTGGTCCTGATTGATGAAGTATTTTCCAGCAAGGGAGTTCTGAAAATGTTAGAAAAGGTGATAGTCGGTTGGCGAAAGGTCTGAAGAATATGGCGGTTGAGGTAGAACTTCAACCCCCAATTTGTTCATTTTATGGATAGTGATTTGTGAAACGTGTGGACGGTGTCATGCAAAGGAACGGGACCCTTTCTTTTGATAAGTGTTGGCTGTATCTGACAAAATTTTGGGTACAGTTCGTCGATTTCTTCACAGTAGGGCTCTGCTGTGATGGTTTGGCCTGGTGATAAAAGTTATAGTGGATCACACCAGCCGATGACCACCAAGCCGTGACCAGAATCTTTTTTTCGTGAGGGTTCGGCTTTGAAAATTACCTCGGTGGTTCGTCGAAATCCAACCACTGTCCGGAACGTCTCCTGTTATCATACATGACCCATTTTTCATCACAGGTGACAATTCGGCCAAAAACAGGTCGTTTCTGCTGCGCAAAAGCAATGCAGAAGGAACCTCGAGACGTGCCGATTCCTGCCGGTCACTCCGATTGTGGGGCACCCAATTGTCGAGTTTTTTCACCTTCCCAATGCGTTCCAGACCATCTGCAACAGTGGATTTGCCAAGCCTAGCTCTTCTGCTATCTCTCGAACTGTTTGGGATGGGTCAGCCTCCAAAATCCCCCTAAAATCCTCGTCAGATATTGCTTTAGGTCGACCGCTATGAGGTTCATCTTCAAGGCTGAAATCTCCAGAACGAAATTTGTTGAGCCATTGCCGCACAGTGCTTTCTCTAGCACTATTGGGCCCCCACACCTGGTTAATTTGTTGAGCTGTTTCGATTGCGGATTGCCCCAATTTATAGTCGAAGAAAAAAATCGTCCGAAGTGCTCTTTTCACATGCTTGAAAAAATCTTGAAAAAGGGGGTTTATCAAGCAATGGTGAAACGGCAATTATACCATCAGATAGCGCAAGAAATTCTCTACAGGATGTGCTACTGAGAAGCAAGGCAGAATGAGTTTTTAATCAGCAGTGAATGTACAAAAAATAGGTGCACAAAACGCTGAGAACTTTCCGGACAACCTAATACTTGATAACGACGCGAGGCACCCATCTCGAAGACGATGCACCGCTCACTGCTCCAGATCCCAACGCCCAACAATCCTTTCTAAGCCTCCGTGGGTGGCAGTTCCACTACTATCTCCCATTTTGAATGATGAGACTAACGTGATGAGGGAAAAGAGCTGACATCGTGCAGATTATCGTCGATGAGCGGTTTCGTCCAGCTGGTCCCAGGTCAGCAAAATTGGATTCAATATTGAGAAATTCTGTTGTGATCAAACTATAGAAAACTTGGTCATGACGTTATCTGGTGAATATGGACTCACATAAGAAGAGATAGGCCTGAGGACAGCGCAAAGAGTTGGTCTCATCTTCGAGTAATGCACCTCTTTGCTCAGTGCAAATGACGTTTCAACAACTCAATAGTTACTTTACTCATTGGGTCCTTTACTACTCTCACCTTGCTCCATAAGCCATTTTTTGCGTCGTTTCAGGAAAATGTTCTTCATGGGGCTCCTTCTCATTACGCTGCTTAGCATCGAATCTGCACTTGCAGGTAAGCTCGAGGTTTTACGCCGATAGGCCGATACTACAACTCTTCGAACCGATACCTGTGGTTTTCTTTTAACACGCTTTTCACTCCCCAGTTTTGCGAATAGTACCTGCACTTCCGGATACGGCTTGCCTCAGTAAGGCTACTATCGTGGCCTTACTATGGCAAGGCGTATCCGTAAGTGCAGGTTCTTACCGGGAAAGGTCAACAGGTCGCCATGGCCATTCAGGATGAGATGCATATTGGCGTGGGCATCTCAGGACACTGAACTCAGAACTTGTTTCAGAATTTGCGGAACCGAATGCTCTTAGTGCTAACTCAGGTGAGTTCGAAAGTGTTTGTGATAAGCGATGATGGTGTAGTGGATAGGTAAGTTCCTTCTTCGATTCCTCGGCAGGGGCGGAGTTTTGCTTTTTCCGAAGCATCTTCTGTGAGTCCGGAAACAAGGTCTATTTCATTATTTTTCGAGTCTGCTCTCATTTGTAGTAGAAAAAGAGTCAAATGCCAGCCCTACATCAGTTGTGCTTCAATGTCGAGACTTCTTGAAAAATTAGCTGGTTTTCAGATGGTACATGAACAAGTCAAACTACAGCTACTGAAGAGCACATGTGGTGTGCTTTCAGGCCCGTTTTTCTTTGATGGAGAATTAGTTTAGTCACTTCTAATTAACATTTTAACACGAACCGAACGGAGTGTTCTCCTCAAAAGGACATTTTCAAGCTTTTAGCTTGGTATTTCGTGCGGGTAAAACTCATGTGTAAGCATCTTATGTTGGACGCCTGTCTCTTGGAATTTGCGGAATGATTCTCTGAAGGGAGTTACGGACCATTTGATCTCTGCTCTGTTCGCACAAGTTGGGAACGATAACTGCATGCGGCAAGCGGCCGATGGCGTGGTGGATAAGCGCACTGCTTCAGAGGCGAAAAATCTGCGAGAATCAAGGAATCGTATGTTGGATTCCTTGATTCTCGCACTTTTTTGCATTTGTTTAGAACTCTTCATATGAGTCTCTAAACCACTTCCGTTGGCCAATTTACCTAGTTCCTGATTTCCCTCAACGGATACGCCAGCTTCGGGCACAACATTCACAACAGAACAAGAAAGCAACAACTGGCTGTTTTTTGTGCGAAATGCCACGTGCTGGTAGATCATAACAATGGGTGCAGACAGTAACTCTTTCCTACGCGTATGACTCCCTGTCACCAGAATGTGAGCTATTGCCCCATGAACTAGATCGATCTGATTCTGGCGCACTTTTTGAGATCAAAAGTCATGCAGTAGCGTAAAAGTAAAATCGAACTTAACAATGCAGCACCATTCAGAGTATGTGGTAATGTTTGATTGGTATGTGAATCGCTTGAAAAATATAATTATTCCAGAAAAATGCGGTGAGAATGAAAAGTACTACGAGACTGAATGCCTACCGATCAGTAATTTCTGCAACTTCCATGGACCGACAATATTGCCATGTTATCAAGGCAAATGTGGATGCAAACCGGGTTACAGGTACAAGAGCGTGGAGGAAAGGCGCTGTGTGCCTGTTGGGCCAGACTGCACATAACAGAGATGAACGGTTAGATCCGAATGTTGTTGACTACAATATTTGGGAATTTTTCGTAAGAATAAAGTCGCTCGTTGTGAAGTGCGTTTCTGTCTTGCAATCAAAATCTTTGAATTCTATGTAATTCTATGATGCTATTTCTATGAGCGTGACCTAATGTGGTCACAAGAAAGGTAGCCCAGCAGTGGAGCAGTACTGTCGTCAGCGGTCTCATCATTTCCAAACTCCCTACAACGTGTGAGAACAGTTCTCGTGATCAAATGTTACGGATAGTGGGTGCTCAGTTATGAACCAGTAGCTGATAAGCGACTCCTCAGGGAAGAAAAAAAAGCAAAAAATCCTCTAGATTACAACGGACAAAATCGCTCCTTGCTAGTCACACAGCCTCATTGAGTTCTCCGGACGTACTGTTAGGATTAGCGACGCACGTCACAAATTTGCACGAAAAACTTGCATAACAGGTGTTCTGAACAAGTACTACGTTGCGAGATGGATTGCTGTGGAGTGTAAGTGCTCCTAATGAAGGAAACTGAAGAAGGAAAGCAAAATTTCTTATGAGCACGAGCGCGGACTCTGAAAATGGACATGTAATTGACATCTATGCCCGCAGCTCTAACAAAGTACAACTGAGCGTCACTGAGTTAGGCGTGA
The DNA here is from genome assembly GCA_036418165.1 of Cooperia oncophora. Lineage (NCBI taxonomy): Eukaryota > Metazoa > Nematoda > Chromadorea > Rhabditida > Trichostrongylidae > Cooperia > Cooperia oncophora. The sequence goes on from MU912473.1 coordinate 8,063, forward strand.
AGAGGACGTTCGTTGGGTGGGCGGTCCAGCTGAACGAGTGTCAGAGCTAGAACTTTCAACGGCTCACTCGCTGTGAAGTCACGAAGGTGGAACGATATCTAGTTTGCGGCTAGACTACCTGCATAAGGAAGGACACTCTGTGGTCTTAGTTGCTGTTCCGCGTTCGCGTGCCGCTCATGGTCAGTTGAGGCCGCGGGCATGAATCCGAACTGCGTGTCCATTTTTGCCGACCGTGCTAGTGCTCCTAAATAATTTTGCACTACTGTGCTACATTTTCGTCATCAGGAGCACATACAGTATACAGTCAAAAGCGATCCCTCTCGCAGCGTGGAGGTTGTTCAAATCATTGGCGATTTTTGGTGCGAAATTTTTTTTGGTACCCAAGTTCGACATGAATTGCTTACCGTGATCGCAAATGCGCACCTTGGTTTCAAAAGTTTCTTTATGCCGCAAATTTTACTTCAATAGTCCTGTTGTTTTCAGGGCGTCGAATTGCCAGAAAGTCTGTAGAACCCGTACACCCGTACGAGCGTGTGCGACTATGATGGAGCGATGTGATGGGACTGAAAAACAACTCGGACAGATGGTGTCGAGGTCAGGATGGGTAGGGCAGAGACAAGATGGTGACCCATGACCCACGGTAATCTCCGCCCACAAAGTGCGGGACTTGAGCGGAAAGGTAGCGATGTCACTAGAAAAATTCATAATTCGGCTCCAGGGCAGTCCCGAGATGGGGAAAAGTGGGATAAGGCAGCGAAGGATGGATCCATCAGATGGTGGAGACACAATCGAAACTGGCAAGCTAGGGTGGTGTTACCGAAAAAACCCACAATCCGGCTACTGAGCAGCGACGAGATGGAGAAAAAGTGGGATAGGGGTAGCAAAGAGTTGACATATCGAATGGAGGAGGCATACCCGGAATGGGCGGAACGTACTCGCGGTGGGCGGTGCTCCCCACAAATGTCCGTAGCTCGGTCCCTATTTTGGGGTGCATTACGTCCCAATAAGGTTTGGTGGTTCGGAGTGGTAGCTTGCCGCGCACACTTTAATCTTTAATCTTTATCTACATGAATAATAAGACATTACAATTACAGCACTATATCTACAATGAACCATGACAGGGTAGTTGCGCCCTAGCTGCGTGCAGGTTGTCCTCGCGTAGTTTGTCTTGTCTTCCTCGTAGTTTTCACAGTAGTATAAGGCATCAGCATCCGCCGGGGGTCCGCCGGCCCGTAGCATGTCCTCATCCTATAAGGTTAGCTAAAAGTAGTGTATTCATATAAGTATTCTCCATTATATTACATATGTATTGTACCTCGTATTGTATTCGTCATTGTTGAGAGGAGAGAGAGAGAGACTAAGAAGAGCCCGCCGATCGCGGAAGACGAAGGGTCGAACTGAAGCCTAGCTCCCCTCTGGCACCGGTATTTATTGGCTCGAAAAAGGGCGGTACGGCCAAACCGGTTCTGGGCGGTACAAGTCCCGCCTCCAGGAAGGGCCGTATGACTCATTCTGCGTTTGTGGAAGTAGTGGCACTAAAAAGTGCTAGGGGTGCCTCATCATTATCATGACCGAGGGTCATGACACTCCGCACAACGACAACAGTCATAAAGATCCTGTCTCCGTATTTTGCCTTTGGCATCCTCCCCGCCAGCGAATAAGAAGGTAAGTATTGTTATGGTGTAGTGTGGAATCAAGGAATCGTGTGAGCAAGGTGCAGCAGGGCGTATGGGGAACTAGCACATTCGCATATTTTTTTTTTGTTTTTTTTTTCAATAAGGCGCTAAGAAGTGACCAATCTCTAAAACAAATCGCACAAATCTATGTCTAGACAATTCTACGGATATGTAACTACAAAGGAGGATACTATATGAGATTGAACAATCAAGGGTACAAATACTATGATGACATGATTGTTGCTTGCGTCCATGGTGCGGTGGCGCTGTCCATTCGAGAATGACGAGTATGCGACGATCGTTGGAAGTCGACGGTGCGTGACGAAGTTGTCCAAAGAAGTGGAGCGACCATAGAGGTGTTGGAGACGTCTTCTGGATGTATTGGGTGTTGCATATTGTTATTGTAACGGTAGAATTACTGTATCAATGTAGAATGTGTTTGCACAGGATACGAAAGGGAATGCGTATCAAGGTGATGGTAATGGAGAAGATGCGTCGAATGATATGAAGAAGGAGAAATATTATGCGGAATGGTGGTATATATGACAGTAGTTGAGGGATTGAAGTTAGTGTGGCCTTTTTGTGCTTATAATTTTGTGAACAAAAGATATTGTTGCTCATCATGAGGGCACTAATGAGGATAAGTAGTGTCGTCAAACTGTAAATAAAGAATTGCTTGCAGGTATCGAGGAAGTGTGATATGTCTGGAAATGCGAATTCAATATTAAGGGAAGCATCGGTAGAAGTATTTCGTGTCCAAGAGTGGATGTAGTTCCATAGCGGTTTGAAGCCGTTCACGTAATTGAGTGTTCCTTGCAATTCGAAAATCGTGATGTATGTTCCGCATTGTGCTCTACATGTTTCGTAGACGCGGGCCTTGTTGAAGAATAAAAGTACTTGATTATGGGTTCCTTGTTTTGTACACGTCAAAGTGAATTGTTGAAGGCCACAGGTAATTTGAGCAGTGGCGTGCATTACGTCTGATTCGCAGAAAGAGGGTTGCCTGCTATGAGCCCTTGACACAGTTATAACAGCCGAGCAGTTGTTGGGGCAGTATTCGGCACTGAAAATTTTGAAATTCCTGTGTGATTTCTTGCAGGGCATGGTCGAATGTAATTGCTGTCTGTACTGAGACTACTCGTGTAGAGATTGTAGGCACACTGTTCATGCCTTGTACGGATACTAATCCTTCCTGTATTGGTAGAGGAAAGGTGTTCTGTAATTGTGCTAGTCGTGAGACATTGTTATTGGTACAATAGCAGCTAACGGAGTCTTCCGCAGGGTTGCAGTGACATGTGTCTTTGATTATGCAGTTGGTATGGTTGTGGGTGTGGTTGGTATGACGTGGGTCTGAACTGCATGCATAGCTGAATTCGGTGTCTTGTGGGATATAGGCGGTTAACTTGTTATTAGTGAAAAATCGTTGATGTAGTAATGAGATTGGTGTGAATGAGAATGAGGTGACTTCAATTGAGACGTTGTTGATTTGTTTGGTGGCTGGCGACTGGCGTGTATGACAGCATTATATGATTGGGATAATTATTATATATATAAGATATTGCTATAATATCGTAATAATACAGTATTTATATAAGTCTTACTATTGTTATTATATTGTTAGTATCATTATTTTTGTTATGGTTGGTGTTATTATTATTATTATTATTATGAGTATTATTATTATTATTATTGGTGTTATTATTATATATTGGTTTATTATGATGTTATTATTATTATATTATGTGGATTATCGTACAAGAGGTGGAAAGAAGTATTGAGCAGCATGCGGCGAAATATAAGGAAAAGTCGGAGAGCGGCGAACATCACCCTAGCGGGCCACGCTCACGGCTAGCAGAATTGGATTCACCCAGCCGCGCGTCAGTTGTCATCGATCGTCAATTATGTGTTGAGTCGCACTTATGGTAACTGACATGTGTGTCAGCATTCGAGAAACGGGTGACCCGGGAAATATAATGACTCTTGACTCACGATATCGCTTAAATCCTATAGTCATAATTCGTAGTGTAAAGAGTATTAATGACAGCTGAGTATGTCTTTGCAACAGGAAACCACACACTTCTTTATTTCATTCCTTTTAAAAACAACTTTCAGGGCATCAATTCATTATCATTTTAAAAACACTTTCAGCGCATCACTTCGTTAATCCTCACGTGTAACACGAAATTGTAAGCAAAACCCAAGAGTTATTCTTGACGTCCCGCAGTGGCCATGAGGTGGTGGATTTCACATTGCATGAGCAATTTTATGTCAGCCGATATCTGGTTGATTTTCTCATTGACTGTATTGAGTGTGGCGTCACGACGAAACGGATCTCATCACTCATTATAACCTCTGTTTCTCTGGTATTAATTTGGAGTGTTGCATAGCTTCCGTAATGAATATGGTGAATCTGCCCCTGAGCATCATGTGTTATTGGATGTCCATTAGGTCACGAAGCGTGGACGGTGGGGCCATCACTAAACACGGGAGCAGTACTTATATTGTAAGAGACGTTATCGACACAATATTAGTATATATGGACATTGTATTATAGTTCAACATATGGTATAGTTTAACGTATAGTTAGACGCAGGACGAGAGAGTCTCGAGTTCAGTAAAAAGAGAGCTAGTGTCTAACTATGAAGAGAAAAAAAAAGGAGAGAGCAAGGAAGAAAAAACGAATTGTAAGGCAATGGACATCGCAGTATTATTACTGGAGGGAGACCGTGTTGGTAAGTTAAAGAAAAAATAAAAAAGGGGGGGGGCTTAGCGCTTCATAATGGAACCGTGGGATATGGTCTCGTTCGATGAGCTTGATCTGATAAGCGCCGCAACAGTGCCTTATTGATCGCTGTAGGAAGGGTATAGTAATTGAGAGGTAGTTGAAAGGGAGTAGGTTACGAATGGTCAAAGTAGATCAATAGGACGGTGTATAGTTAAAAAAGTTATAATTCTCTTCTTGGAGAATCTGGGTCACCCCTAATTTAATGATCTTGTAGTTTGAGTATGTAAAAGAGATGTAAATTGTAAATGGGGGCCCCTTTTTTAAAGATTGTGTATCTTAAATTTAACGGTAAGTGGTGCGGGTAGAATAAAAGGTAGGTTTCTATCTCTGTAGTATCTGGGCTAGCCGTAGTTGGAGTATTTTTGTAGGTTCAGCACTTGTCTTCTTTGGGGACAGGTCAAGTTGTGGTTATAATTGGTCATGCATCCATTAGTCTTGCTTCTACATGTTGACTTGGTCAATCAATGCACCCGCAAGTACTGTGCGCATGCGCAATGTTGTTGTTTCGCGCGGCTGTCGGCATGACGGCTTCTGATGTGGGTTGCCCATAATGTAAGAGCGTGGTGCGTTGACAGTTGGGATGCGTATGCTCAGATGAGATTGCGCCGTGCGTACGAAAGGAATGGAATAGTGGGCGCAATGGTTGATTAGACTGTTTTTATATGCATTGAGAGAAATCTTCGTGTATTAATTTTGAGGAGATTCTGGGTAACATTCGATTTGTGGGAGAGATGTAAGACCGTAAACTTAGTTTTATAGTATCGGGAGAACGTAGTAATTAGGGAATTGCTCTTTGAGTTTACGCATACTGTTGGATGAGGCTCTGTTGTTTTCGTTTTGTTTGTGTTGTTTATTTTCTTGTTGTCAGAAAATAATAGTGTACTGTTCAGAATTAGTAGGGCCCTGTGTTGTAATATTCGTTTGTCAATGTCTCGCGTGTGTAACATGTACCTGTTACGAATTTGTGATGGTCAGAGCAAAGTCTGACAATGTCGTACCATACGTAACATATGTAAGGGATTACACTTTGTCGATCGATCGGATAGAGAGAAAGGCTGCGTAATTTCTCAGCCTATACTGGAGCCAATTTGGAGCTATCTCAACTTTGTGGATCCACTACTTCATTGCGGCCACTTAGCGTGTGCGCACATTCACAATTGATATGTTAGATTCCGAAGTTTCTTGTCAGAAAGGGCGAGCAATCAGCTCTTCCCTCAGTATATTGGTTATTCTGGCAGCACTATTGTAGTAGCTGCTATGAATACTCATACGAATGAGTATTATGGCTCCGTGTAAAAACAAGAATGCAAGCTTGCAGCATTTTTATCATTGTTCATACAAATAAGCTCCATAAAAAGGTTTCGTATGTGGCCGTTTCATTCATGAGTCATACAAGGACGTTTCATGAAAGGGTCTCATATGTGGCCGTGCCATAATCCGGATTTGATGCAGTCCTTTTTGATACTGGCTGCGGATGTTTAGAAATGGGCATGCTCTAGTAGGCGTTGTTATTGTATCTTGCAAGAAGTAAGCGCTTTTGACTTCAGTTGTTCAGTGTTTTTTTTCATTATTGTTAGGATGCGCATTCGTTTGTAGTTTTATATTGTTCAGAAGAGATGTTTTTTGAATAGGCTTATTATAGAGTTAACGACACATCACAAAACAAATTATAAGAAGGAAAAAAAAATTTTTTTTTGTTTTTTTTTTGATTATGGAAACGTCTCCATGGCTTCGTGCTCTGTTTCTAAAGGGGGAAAGAGAATGTCGCGTCCGACTGAGATCATATGTAGAGATCAACAGAGCACGGTTATTGATGTCATGAGTATGGAGGGCTGTGATGATAAAGCGTTGAGGGAGAGAGACACCTGGTACGTCTTCGTTTCGTATCATGAGTTCCGTGGAAAGGTGTGCTCTGATATCCGGATTTGTTCGATGTCCCTCAACCAATATCACGTGTGCCTCCCTGGCTGGGTATCATCCAGCGTAGAAATCTTGTGTCAAGCACTCATGGCCAGTGCGCTTGACGTTGTTACCTGTCGTTATTGTTTGTGAGAAGTGTATTTCCGGAGAGGCAGATTAGATGCATTTAGCAACTGACAATTTTTAGACATAGTTAGTGTATTTGTTGGTCTCATGGTCAAAAGTGGTATATAGGTTAGGTTGTCGTCGTAGCGTATGAGGGCTGTGCGCGCCCGTAGAATCCGTATAGCGGCACTTCTGGAAAGTGTGAGGTTGTAGTTTAATCCTTAGTTAAACGTTTACTTATGTTCCAGTTGTAGCAGTGGTGTTTCGTAAATGGGCGAATGTCCTCAGTTCTCGTATTCTGAGACGTATAGGATGAGGTGTAAGTTCGCGGCTCACCCATAAGTGAGCGTCAGGGTGGATATGCTCGGGCAGTTATCCGTCATAGTGTCCACTGTACGTTAGGACGGTAGAGTAGTATATTAATTAGGGGGGATAAGTTCAGGCGGTCAGGGGTGTATTCACCCGTAGTATCAGGCGCAGTTATAATAACAAAGTAGCATATGGATTAGGGGGGGGGAATTCAGGCGGTCGGGGGTGTATTCACCCGTAGTATTAGATGCATTTGATGACCATGATGTAGTATATCAATCGAGGGAGATAAGAGGAAAAAAGAGGTGTCACCTGCTGTAATTTAGAAAGGAGACTCACCTGCGAGAAAGTGAAAATATAACTTAGATGTGGTATGGTAAAAAAAATATGACTCACCTGAATATATCAAAATTTAAGACTCACCTGTGGTAAAGTAAAAAGGGGAGACTCATCTGTGATAGGATAAAAATTAGGACTCACCTGCGAGAAATGAGAGATAAAAAAAACTATATGTGTATTCACAGGTGGTGTTCAACGGATGTTAGAACGAAAGTGTAGTGGCTGAGTTAGAAGGTTGGTTGTATTTAGTTATTGTGATATGTTCAGGAATGAACTGGGTCATCTGTGTCAGGGAAGACTTGAATACTAAGCAGATGCAGGGTTGGCGTACAGCAGCAATTATTCGGTAGTAACTCGTACCCGGTTGGAAGTCTATCATTTCGCGATCGTATTGTGGGGAAGTATTTAAAAGTTGACCGCATAGCGTATCCCTCTATTATGGAGTATAATTTTATTGTGAGAAATTGCTTGACCGCTAAAAGTAGTGAAACACTTGCTTAAACTCTTAAAGTATATTTCCAATTTTCCTAGGTATGTAGTGACTTTGTATATCGTTGACCACAGCTTTCGGACAGAGTGATTAGCCTCTTATAGTAGTTGGATGCATAGGAAAGCTCACCAAGCTTATTATTATTATTTTTTTTGTGTTCTTTCACTTCCTTTAAGTACGTATTCTGTGGATAGTGGTATGTGTAAACGGGTCGTAACGTGTAGGTTTGTATTTACGTAATGTGTACATCTTATTATATGCGGGCGGTTCGTAGATCTTAAGGTGGCCGATGCACCATATTTTGGGGTGCATTACGTCCCAATAAGGTTTGGTGGTTCGGAGTGGTAGCTTGCCGCGCACACTTTAATCTTTAATCTTTATCTACATGAATAATAAGACATTGACAATTGACAGCGAGCAGATGTAGGCAATGAACCATGACAGGGTAGTTGCGCCCTAGCTGCGTGCAGGTTGTCCTCGCGTAGTTTGTCTTGTCTTCCTCGTAGTTTTCACAGTAGTATAAGGCATCAGCATCCGCCGGGGGTCCGCCGGCCCGTAGCATGTCCTCATCCTATAAGGTTAGCTAAAAGTAGTGTATTCATATAAGTATTCTCCATTATATTACATATGTATTGTACCTCGTATTGTATTCGTCATTGTTGAGAGGAGAGAGAGAGAGAGACTAAGAAGAGCCCGCCGATCGCGGAAGACGAAGGGTCGAACTGAAGCCTAGCTCCCCTCTGGCACCGGTATTTATTGGCTCGAAAAAGGGCGGTACGGCCAAACCGGTTCTGGGCGGTACAAGTCCCGCCTCCAGGAAGGGCCGTATGACTCATTCTGCGTTTGTGGAAGTAGTGGCACTAAAAAGTGCTAGGGGTGCCTCATCATTATCATGACCGAGGGTCATGACAGTCCCCGAGACAGTTCGCAGATTGCAAAAAAGTTCATAACTAAGGTAAACATCTGACCAGAGTCCGCTCATCCGCGCTGAGACCGCATACGGGAGGAGCGTAGCTCCATACATCAGGTACTGTTCAAAAAAATCGTAGTTTGTCCCTAGAGCACTACAGACGACGCACAATGCGGATCTTATGGTCCTCAAGTGGTCATCGGTTGAGAGAGATACATTCTTTTGGGCGCAGCAAGCGCGGAGGTGGTCGAGAGCCTAATTTGAAATGTAAAATGGCTCCAGAGCACTCCACACATCGGGAAAAAGTGGATTAGTGTCAGCGATGGGTCATCCGTTAAGAAGTGCGAGGTTCTCTCTTTGTGGAGGAAGCGTGTGGCGAGGTGGGCGAGGTCAAACGAAAAGAAGGTTTTGAAACGTCCCCGGAACAGTTCAGACACCGGCGAAAGGTGAGCGAAGGTGTGCAAGACTCTCGAGTATTGAAGTGGGACAGCTTGCCCATTGTGAGCGGAGCGAGTGTCGAGGTGGGAGGAGTAAAAGTCAAAAATTTACAAGTTGCAGAGCAGCATATGCACCGGGGACATGTGGACTGAAGGTCACAAGGGGTTAGTGGATGAAATGGGCAGACATCCTCGAAATGGGCGCGCCGAACTCGAGATGGGCGGTGCTTGCTATAACAATTTCACAATTCGGACCTGAGTGACTTCAGAGATCAGAAAAAGTCGTTGGCGAAAAGAAACATATAGCGAAAGTTGAATATGTCTGTGGTGTGTAGAGATGTGCGTCCCTCCAAGCACCGGCTGCCTATTTTTGCTGAGCTTCAGTGCATCGGCAGCCATACATTTCAACATCGGTTGTCGTAGGTACATTCAATCAAGGGGCTCGCCGGCTGACGCATGCGCAACTCCTCTGTGATATGGCCCAGCGTTACCGGCGGGCGTGGCTTGGACTCGCCTACCTGCTTTCGTACTGCTCAAATGAACGACTGATACCCGGCTTTTCTCTCATCTCTGCACTATTCCATGCACAGTAATAGTGTTAAAAATGGCATGATGTTATTGGTCAAGGGGCGTTGGTCATTTGTGCAGATAGAAGCCGTATTATCCAGGTATACAAACATGGGGAAGAAGGCAAGCGCGGCGAAGCCACACCCGCCTGGCCTAGCCGGGCTGTATAAGAAGAAGGAAGCGCGCCGTCTTCAGCCACCGAGCCGACTGGCGATATATTATCGTGAGAACTGTCTCTGAAAGCAGTTGGCACGATAATTTCATGTACATTTTGAAAAAGAGCAAAGGTGCCCAGTAATGCAAAAATAGTGAAAAAACGGGGCGAAATGGTGGGGAAACCACGAGAATGGGGCTTTATTTCTTCGCTGCACTGCGGCAGTGGACGAGCGAACGGCTGGGGCCGGCGTTGCTTCGGACGAGTCTATCGATTGAACCGTTCTCCATCGATCTACGTTACACTAAATGACACGTAGACACGGGTGATCCTCACACATAGGAACGGCCTATCCATAACGGCACGTTCTCATGCTGTAATGCCAGGTACGAGTCACCTCTTAATTAGGTGCGATCGTACAGAAAGTGGCTAACCCAGTGCTATACTTCAATGGTAGGCGGGCAGGCGAAGTGGGCGTCCGGGTATGTATGCTGCTACTTGACAAGGCGCTATAAGGGCACCCCACTTGGGAAAGGCGCTACGCAGCGCCTGTTCAGGGTCACGGAATTCTGTCATGCCAGTGGTATTAATCCTACCCGTCTTCACGAATTTATCGTGCCAACTGCCTTTAAGGGAATACAAGGGCGTTGTTAGGTTTCGGGGAAGAGGGAATTTCCCATCGTCGCTGGGTCCTTTTGCTACATCATGTTAACACGTTGACGACATCATGATCTACGGTGGCTCATAAACACTTCCACTGTTATTGCCATTGGTTTCTATCACTTTTTTCTTATTACTCGCGAAAGATGAACGTCAAGCATTGATGAGCGAAAAATATATTGCTGTCTTCATGAGCTATTTTGAACTCAAAATCTGAATTTTTCCAACTAGCTGCTGCAATGCTTAAAAGCTCCAGAATAAGTCATTTTCGGTGAGATTCTGATTGTAGGGTCATCTCGGGGCTCCGATCATGAATGTGACATTGTTTGTGTGGTCGGCTCCGTATGACGCTAACATGTGCCATCTTGGCGCTTGCAGTATTTTGGTACCGAACTCGCCAAGTTGGCGCCACAACCTCTTTTCGTGGAAAACTAGGTAAACGTGCGACTGCGGGCGTCTGAAATCCTGATGAGAAACATAGAGCTCATTTTCGGTGCTAGAGCTTACGTAAGTCTATGGTGACTGAGCCCTGCCAATGCTAAGGGCGAGAAAAAAGAATCACTCCCCTTGAATCACTCCCGCATTCCCAAAAAACACGGACAGCGCAATGATCAACCCTAAAAGACTTGGTTTCCGCATTCATTTTTTCCGTGTATTTTCGGATAATTACAAAGGAAATACACTGATTATTATGATTTATAACTAACTGTCGCTCTTGTGTGGCTGCGGACACTGTCCCTAATAAGGTGGAACCGTCGGCCTCTGATGACGACGATTCAGTCGAAACGTTAGGCCATATTGAATAAATAGTTCCACCTATCAACCTCGTAAGGCACAAAACAAGTTAAGAACTTACACTGATTACTGTATTCACATAAATATGAAAGAGAGGTAGATAAGAGACACTATGAATATGATTAGACTGATGAAAAGGCTTGGAAAATTGTCTTGGTAGGCTTGAAAAAGTGCGTAAATAATGAAAAAAAAAATTGGCACTATTCACACTTTACTGTCCCAATCATCTCGAATCGAGCCTATTTTTGACGGAATTTTCTCCGTGGACAGACTTGGCTCAAATGTTGTCTCCTGAGATAATTTGACCTCCCGAACACGAATATCACATCCGCTTAGTCCCAACTGGGTCAGGGGGTCAGACTACTCCTGGGAAAAGGTTTTCAGCGGATTTGGATTCAGGTTCTTCTAGCGCTGGCGCCTGTGGCGCGGGCGCCAGGAGGTTTCATACCGAGCGGATGTGATATTCATGTTCAGGAGGTCAGACTACATTGGGAGACAAATGTTTAGCCGGTTCTGCCGACGGACAAAAAGTCGGTCAAAGCTGGGCAGATTTCGAATCACTGAAGCTGTTAAGAGTCAATAGAAAATTTTATTATCTAGCCATTTGCTAAAAACGCAAAAATCTTTCTGATGTGGGCATGGCTAAGTGGGCGCAGCTTAGTGTATTATCTATTGCATATGTATGAAGAAGCAAAAATGCAAACAAAACAAAAGAAGTTATGGAATGACCGCAAAGAGCTGATTTACGCCGACGCGCCTCCTTCTGCGACACTGCACAGCTCCGCTAGAGGGCGCATCTTCGCCGCGCCTCTCTTCTTTCACATATTCGGATACTCAACTAACTTTCGGTTTTTCGTATATCTGTAATCATGGCCAGAGCTCTCTGACTAATAACTTCATACCTGCTATTTTCGCCACTACTGGTGTGTACGGTATGGTGGTAAGGAGCGTTGCTCAATGCACAGATAAGGAAATGGCTGGGTATTAGTTGAGCGCTCGAAGATAAGAAAAAAAGGTGTTTGCGGCGAAGCCATGCCCCTCCGGCAAAGTTAGGCCGTATCACTGAAGAATGCGCACGGCATAGGTCGACTGATATCAGATACCTACGGCGACCGGTGGTTGAGAACATGGCGGCCTATGCACTAAAACTCAGTAAGAATAGAGGAGAGAGGGAGCGCATCGCCCACTGTAGGGAGATGGGGGGGGTATCA
>MU912473.1:28006-55512 GCA_036418165.1 Cooperia oncophora
CTAGAGGGGCTGAGGCAGTGGGCGGCAATACTGCGAGGTAGAAAGGAACGTCTGATTGACAACTGCTACTGCACCGAAAAAGGAAGCAGACTTACTGATCGCGAATTATTACTATGGGTACCGTCGCGCCAGAGGACGGCCAACAACGGATGGAAGGCTACCGGGAGACCAACAACGCTTCCCACACTCGTGAATGATGCGGTGCTAGTGAATGAACCACCGATCCAAGGGCTCATCCATCGAATCACTGGGGAAGAAGTCGAACCAACCATCAACAAGTTGAGAGAAGGCTCAGACGACATCCTTGCAAAAGTCTGAAAATATGTGGAAGGCGCACCTATAAAGCTGCGTTCACACTTTGCGGCAGTGTCCACCACCGACCATCGTTGTTCCGAACGTCCGTCAGCGACTAGGAAAGTATAAAGATCGATCTAGCAAACGACAGCTTCTACCAGCGTCCACTAACGTACCAGGAGTAGAGAGAATGGGGAAGTAGAAAGGAGCAAACAGCTGGATTAGGCGTCGTGAAAGGGTGCGCAGCCATTACCACACAATACCGTACTCTTGGTCGCTGGTGGACACTGGTAGACGCCGGTAGACACTAGATCAATGCCCACACTTTCCTATCCCTCGAAACGCTGATAGTCGCTGGTGGACGCTAGCTGGTAGACGTTAGACGTTCGCCAGATCTATATCTATACTTTCTTAGCTGCTGATGCAGACGGACGCTCGAAACGCTGATTTTCGCTGGTGAAGTTAGTGATCGGCGAGCGGTGCCGCAAAATATGAAGGCAGCCTAATATCGCCCATCGAATGTTTGTGGAAGAAACTCCAAGGGAGTGGTCAAAAAAAGTGCTACCGTATCCCTATAAAGAACGAAGAGAAATATTGCCAACAGCTCCAGCTACTATGCCATAATCTGAAAAAATTCAAACGAGCATCGAACGCCAGACTCAGGTAAACAGTGGTATGGGGTACGGAATGCGATACCGTGACGCTATCCAGGCTGCTTGTGGGATGATGGCCCCTCTACTTGGTTTTCTCCGCTGCGTGGAAAGCCTTTGGATACCTCCTCAATTCATTTGAGAAGCCGTTCGACATTAGCAAGCATGTGAAGTGCTCGTACGAGCCGTTTATCCGACTCAACGCCCTTGTAGGAAACACATCAATTCCCTGGTATCATTAGGAGTACACCAAGATCGACTCTTTCGCCGTTGTTGCTCCTCCTCTGTTTGGAATACTCCACGACGAACATCTATAAAGAGCCCCTAGGACGCTAGGACAAGCTGGTGACGTGTCACTTGATATGAATCGATCCAAAAAGGAAGTTGGAGCGACGCGCCTCAAGGAGATGGAACTCGTTGAACGTGAACTTAAACTCAACATTAACGAGGAGCGAGTTCATGTGCATGCCAGAATTTGCTCGCCAGTTGTGATCGGGTGCACGCCTCTGGCCATAGATGCAAACTTTCCGTACCTCAGATCTACGGTGGCCCACAAAGGAATACCAAAGCCGACACAACGGCTGGAATCAGCGCTTCAGTGAAAAACTATCACGGGTGTTCCCTGCGACAAGAGTATGCCAATTCATGTGAAGCTCAAGGTGTACTATTCAATCGTGAGACCAGTTGCTTCCTATGGAGTCGAGGCCAAGCAGAGGACGAGCGAGGAAGTGAAAACTAGTCGTGTTATGAACTTAGAAACTACTGTGGAAAGAAGGACACCTGTTTCGATAGGATCCCGGAATAACATCGTCCTGGACAAGATAAAGGCCTCCTACTCCAACCCCTTTGCCGTATCTCGAGTTCGCTGGTTATGCTTATGCACAACAAAGACCTGATGCCGTATCCAAGTTAGTTGATACCGATAATTCTCTTCAGTGAACATGCAAGAGGCCCATCTAGAATGCTGTGTATAGGTAATCTGAAAATGAAAGTGAGTCCTACTAGCCTGCTGGCAGCCGATGGTTGGAACAAGAGTCGTTTGGAAGCCCTAGTGAAAAAGGGTACCTGGCAGCACTTGGGCGATAACGCTGGGAGAGAAGAAGATCACAGCAGGATCTCCCATCAGGATTGCTATCATGGCAAAGGCAATCGTCGGTGAAGATCAGCTGTAAGAGTAAGCAGAGTATGATTTTCTTTTCGAAGCACTGAACAAGCGAATCAATTGATCATCACCGTGCTTTGAGAACCGCTGTGATTGGAACAGTTACTCTGCGATGGATTAATGATTCTACGATGTCAGCTGGAGACCATTTAACAATTCCCGCCGATTTCTTAGGACTCTAGCACTTGCCAAAGCCAAGCAAACGAAACATTGAAGACGAATTTCACTCTCACCTCCGACTGTGGTCAGGGCCATGTTTGGTGTGAATGGATCCGGAGCTGCAATAGGGGCCACAGTCGCCGCTCAAAAGTGCATGAGAACAGGGCTAGAGTATGATAACACCCGGGTGCCGTCTCCCCACTCCGCCCAAGCTATGTTCAGTGTGCAGCACTTGCGTCGATATCGACACAAGACCCCGGAATGAAACACACTCAGCGGTAGAGAAGAACGGAAAGTGAGAGGGCGCAGACAACTGGCGCGTTCAGCTATGGTCAACGTGTGGCTGGTCGAATGACATTCGGGCTATGTGTGGAGACGACACTCGGGTACCACGCAGCCTGGGTGCTTGCATTTTCAGCCGGAGAAAAGGGCACTCTGCTGCAACTGTGGACCCATTCACATGGCACTTGGCAAGTGCCATGATTCATGGAGGTGAATGTACAGTTCCCCTTTGAAAGCATGGTCCGCGTTCATCTAATGCGCAGACGCTTCGCGGGAAGCTAGCACGGAGAGTGTACTACTTTGTCTAAAAAATACGTGATAACGACGCGAGGCACCCATCTCGAAGACGATGCACCGCCCACTGCTTCAGATCCCAATGCCCAACAACCTTTCTAAGCCTCCGTGAGTGACAGTTCCACTACTAGCTCTTTCCATTTTAAATGATGACACGAACGTGATGAGGGAAAAGGGCTGACATCATGCAGATTATCGTCGATGAGCGAATTCCATCCAGCTGGTCCCAAGTCAGCAAAATTGTATTCAATATTGAGAAATTCTGTTGTGATGAAACTATAAAACATTTGTAACTTTATTATGACGTTATCTGATGATATGGACTCACATAAAGAAAAGAGAGGCCTGACGACCGCGCAAAGAGCTGGTCTCATCTCCTAGTAATGCACCGTTTGACAGTGCAAATGAGGTTTCAACAACTCAATAATTACTTTACTCTCTTTCGGCCCGTCACTACTACCACCTTACTCCATAAGCCATTTTATGCGGCGTTTCAGGAAAATATTCTACACAGGGCTCCTGCTCATCACGCTGCTCAGCCTCGAATCTGCACTTGCAGGTAAGCTCGAAGTTTATGCTTTTTCTAGTTCCGTTTTCCCAGGGAAAAAACAAGTCCTTTTATTCCCGTGTCAAGAATCCAGAAACTATAGCGAAGAAAGTTCATCCGCTAGAACTTGTCGGCATCATAGTCATTACACCGCATTGTGCTTCTCTCTAACTACCCTCACATTCGTGAGACCACGCTCATCCCTTGCGAAATACGAATCAGGGAGTAGACGAATGGGGAGAAATGGAGAGTGCGTTCAGACTTCGCGATCGCGCCGCCTAGCGGCGCGTTTTCGATTGCGCCGCTAGTGGTAGTGAACGGTTGTGGAGCGACTGATTCTCTTTCATACTTTACCATACTTTAGAAAAGGAGTATTGCATTACAGAAATCTTCTACCGAATTCAATATCCCCTGTTGAAACTAATTTACTTTTTTTCAACAGTACTTTGATATCCTTTTTGAACTTCCTTCCGAGGAAGCTTTCACCAGAGTAGAGAATTCTCCGGTTGTTCCTTGTTTTGAACTTCTGTTACCTAAATCTTTTGCCATTTCTCCGATCATTCACCCCTTTTAGTTTGTTTGATGGTCACGTCGTTTCGAGATGTATTTTCTAAAAGCACTTTTCATGAGAATGACCATTGGTTTCAAGGATCGGTCAGTGTTCGCGCGTGCGTCGTGTTTATGTAATGGCGACTTACCTACCGTTTTTAGAGGAGTTCACCACTTTTTTTTGTACTGCGCTTACAACAGCGCTGCTCTGAGTTGACTGCCCCTCTCTCTAACCTCAACGGTCAAATACAGGCACCCCTTTCCCCCTTCCCCTCCAAGTGAGGAATCATCAACGATGATATGCCCTGACGCTGAGCAGTGCACAACCGGCGCTACCACTAGCGGCGCCATCACGAACTGTGAGCGCTGCCTAAGAAAGATCACCCGGAAGCCTCGTAATAGCCGCCGGTTCAAGGTCCTGAAGCGCCGTTAAGTCCGAGCGTGCTGACAGTGAATGGAACACTAGTAGATGAAAGCAGTTGTTATTCCTGAAAGGGAGGTTCCGAAAGGACTCTTCAGTAAATGTGATGTGGAGAGCAACGATGAAGTTGGGATGATCGAAGAATTCATAGGGCTGGACAACGGAAAAAAAGCTTTGTTGTTCAGTTCTACAGTCAAATCGCCCTGAGATGTCCCTCCCTAATCAACTTTTCCGAAACAACTGGTTTTAACTTACGGCGTCCCATTTACTGCTCGCGCGCTGCGGTCGCGACATCGCACGGACTTACCTGAAGACGGACTTATCTAGGGACCTTCAGGGTAAATACGCACCGATTTCGAGAACCAGTGCTAAGGAGAATCGGTCCATCCTGCATTTCGTCGACTCTCCGAGTGTCCAATCCTCGCGGATCGCCGATACTACAACTCTTCAATCCGTGCTTTTCTTTTGGCACGTTTTTCACTCCCCCAGTTTTGCGAATAGTACTTGCACTTCCGGATACGGCTTGCCTTAGTAAGGCTACTATCGCGGCCTTACTGATGCAAGCCGTATCCGGAAGTGCAGGTACTTTGAGTTCTCATGTAGTCTTGGAAGACGCTAACGAGCTAGACAAAAAATCTGCAAATGGAAGGTCACTCACTTCAGTGTCGGTACTTCGCTCCATTCGAAACTCAGGACATCGCCTGTGCTCGCGTGTCCTTCGTCTGCGTACCCAAGCTGCCTGAATTGTGGACAGCTTTATCGTCTCTACCAATTGCCTAGCCTTTCCTGAACTACACTCTTGGTTTTCTAGCGTTCAGTTTTCAAGATGACGGCGACTGATACGCGCGACCACAGAAAATGCGCGGAAGAGCAATTGCGCGACTGTAGCAGACGCGCGTACGACTCGGTGCCATCGCGAAGTCTGAACGCCAGTTAACATTTGTTTCTAATGTAGGTAATCGGATGTAGTGAGCGCGATGCCGCGCGCAAGTCATACCACAGGCAGGTGGTGTTCGTTTTGGTAAGGGCAAGTTGACTTTATCTGCGACTGTTCTCGCTCGCAAGTGAACCCACAGACCGATCACTGGATGGTAAATGGAACAGAACACAAAAAAAGAGCCTAGCGAATTCCAGGATCGCTAATGTTGGTCGAACTTTTCTCCCTGGGAACATTAAATTACCTCATCCCCTTATGTCTTTTTATTATTATGTCATTTTCTAACGGCAGGGAGGTGAAATAAATAAGGTTTTCCAAGTTGTAGTGATGCCAACTGTAAGTGAAATAATCCATAAAAAAAACTGTTTCAGATGGGAAATGTGGTAAAAACGAAATAGATTATCAGACGGACTGCGCACCCAATGAATACTGCAACCATCGTGGTTTTCGTGATAATATGTGTCATACGGGCTGCGACTGCAAGTCGGGCTTCAAGAAGAATGCAAAAAAGGAGTGTGTCCCCGTCGGACCAGATTGCACATGAAACGATTGAGATTGATTCCTTATAAAGTTGATGTTTCATAGTAATGCTCTTGAGAAGTCAAGGCAATCTCACAAGAAAAGGGTATCAACTTACATCTCGCCCACATCGGACAAATTGAGCACCAAATGCGTCCTGGGACCTCGGTTCCAATTCTGACTCCGAAATCCGCTAAATGATAACCAGTCGGATCGCCCGGCTACGAGCTCTCCTCCTTCTCTTTAGCTCGGCTTCGCCGAGCTGGCCTGGCTTCGCCAGGCGCGCTCCATAATTTTAACGGAGCGTTTTCAATAGTGGGCTGCTCATACGGCGATGTAGTGATCGAATCGTAGCAGATAGAGCAAGGCTTGGGATCGTGCACTACTTAGCACAGGCTTCTATTTGCAGCAGGGGTGTGGTCCGCGCCATTACGCCCATACAATACATAAATCTGTAGATATAGATACAATGTGTAGTCGGCCAATACAGGGCAGTTTGAATCGCTCAGTAAAAGAGCAGATTTCGTTTCCATTACCTGCACCGAAATGCCTACCGATGTACGTTTCCCTTTTCAATTAGCATGCAATCCGCTCGCTGAAGTATAACTATTGTATATAATTGGCTATGTCCGTGTGTGTGTCTGTGTGTGCCGTGGTGTTGGTGTGTGTGTGTGTTGTGTAGTGTGTGTCGGGTGTGTCGTGTGTGTGTGTGTGTGTGTGTGTCCGTGCGTCTGTCTGTCACGAAATTCATAGCGCCGGTCCCAGTAGCAGTGAGACACTGGTATCCTACTATATATAATCCGCAGTGTTGTCTGGTGATGTGTGTTGTATGTTTGTGTGGTGTGTGTGTACGAAATTCATTAACACCTGTCCCAGTAGCAGAGAAGCGTTGATTCCAGGATGTGATGGAGGGGGTGTGAGAACACCATTGGTGGGTGACAGGATGCGATATCAGTTGATAAAATTCGATAAGAGGCGTTCAAAGAGGATGGTCACCCAGTCCATAGTGCGGGCCACAGCAGCAGTGGAACGGTGGTTCCGAGCAGTGAAATAGGGAGTGGGACGAAAACATCATTGGTAGGTGACAGGATGTGATATCAGCTGATAAGATCTGATAATGGGCATTAGAAGGGAAGGACTACCAAATTCACAGTGCGGCTCAAGGGCAGTGGGTCCTTAGATCGAGATGGTGACTATAGAGGTGTGGGGCAGAACATTATTGGCGGGTGACAGAAAGTGATAACAGTTGATAAGATCCGATAAGGGGTCTCGGAAGTGGACGGTCATCAAATTCGTGGCGCAGGTCACAGCAATAGTGGGACCTCAGATAAGGTGATGAAGGGTGAGGGACGGGAACATTATTGGCGGGCGACAGAAAGTGATAGCAGTTGATAAGAAACGGTAAGCAGCCTCGGAATGGGAGGGTCGTCAAATTCGTAACGCAGGCTACAGCAATAACGGGACCTTGGATCCGTGATGTGATGTAGGGGTGGGACGGGAACATTATTGGCGGGTGACAGAAAGTGATAACAGTTGATAAGATCCGATAAAGGGTCTCGGAAGAGGATGATTACCAAATACGTAACGCAGGCTCCGGCAACAGAGCGTGATTCCGAGAAGCGATTTAGGGTGATGTGATAGTGATATGATAGGGGAATATTATTGGGCGGGTGACGGATGTTATAAGAGCTGAAAGTGACAAGTTAACATGGGGAAATCCTCTTCACCGCTCACAACAACAATGCGATCGATAACTCAAGTATAACTATCTCGATGATTCCAAAGAACTCATTCCTCACTGCTCATTCAGTAGCGGAATCATGTACGACCGCTAAGCTACTTCTATTCCGAATGCATGGAGTTTGTTTACAGAGATGTTATGAACAGCAGCAACTGACTTTATCACTTACCACAATTATATTCCATCAACAACTTTAGTGAGGGCCATTTAAAGGGTTCCACTGCTGAATGCGGGAGTGCATTCCAAAGCAAGACGCTTTAGGAAGACAGATTGCGTAAATTATAGGCTGCTTCAGTGGCTGTCCTAACAGGCTGCACCATGTTCCGTGTAGGTAATGAAGCCCCCACCCTACAGTCGGATCGCTGGCTACGGGCCGGATCTCCTCTTCTGTGATGCGGGGGGTGGGGGGGGGGGGTGGCGCTGCTGCTGCTTCTGCGTCTTGACGGAACAAGCGCTGCTTTTCAGTTCTTAGCTGATGCAGAAGATTCCTTTAAACAGTGTGGGCTTCGCCGGGCCAAGCCACAGAAGGAGGAGCGCCCGGCGGACAGCGGGCGATGCCTGAAAACTGGCTAATTATATAATTGCGCTATGATCCCGTGATGGTGTGTCTTGTGTGCGGTCTGTGCCTGTCTATCACGAAATTCATAGCGCCGGTCCCAGTAGCTATAGGAAGTTGATTCCAAGCAGTGATATGGAGGCTGTGACGGGAACATTATTGGTGGGTGACAGGGAGTGATATCAGCTGATAAGATCCGATAAGAGGCGTCTGAAAGGAAGGGGTCAGCGAGTCATAGTGCGGGACACAGCAACAGTGGGAAGTTGATTCCAAGGTATGGTGTAGGGTGTGGGACAGGAACATTATTGATGGGTGACAGGGAGTGATATCAGCTGATAAGATTTGATCCTACTATATATAATCGGCTATGTCCGTGTGTGTGTCTGTGTGTGCGTCTGTCTGTCACGAAATTCATAGCGCCGGTCCCAGTAGCTATAGGAAGTTGATTCCAAGCAGTGATATGGAGGCTGTGACGGGAACATTATTGATGGGTGACAGGGAGTGATATCAGCTGATAAGATTTGATAGGGGGAGTTAAACGGTAAGGTCAGCCATACTCATAACGCAGGACACAGCATCAGCTAGGCGTTGATTTCAGAAAATGATGTAGAGTGGGGGATGGGGACATCGACGGCAGGTGACAGGACGTGATAACTGCTGATAGGGGTGATAGAACGTTGCCGTTGTTGCTCAGTCAGAGTGATGAAGCCTTTACACTACCAAATTATAGAGTAGTAGTGATAGGGACATTGTTGACGGGTGACAGGCAGTCTTATCAATTGATAAGAAGATGAAGGGCAGTGGCTTCCTCTCTTATCACTATACTGCCAAGTATTGAAGGCTCAGTGTGCAAGTGTGCAAAATTTTCCTTTATCCATCACTTATGTCAGCGCTAGAAAATGAACTCATCCTACTATATAATGCGGATGTGGACGAGCGGGGGGGGGAGGTACGTACTTCGTCTGAAACAGGAATCTCAGGAGAGGGGGGGGTATGTACTTCGTCTGAAACAGGAATCTCAGGGAAATTCGAGGAGAACCGAAAAACCTGAATAATGTGACACTTCATGCGTTCAGTTGCACCTTTTACTTCTAAATTTTGAATTACTGATTATAACGAATAACAAGGGCTCATAATACATTTTAGTAGTTATACCTCCGCGAGCGGATTGCTGCTATTGCAAAAGCGGACACGTACATCGCGTAGCATGTCGGTGACACGTATGGAAACGATTGCTCTTCCCGCACGAACGATTAAACTGCCCTGTATCGGCCGACTACATGTTGTATCTATATCTATAGATTTATGTATTGTATGGGCGTAATGGCGCGCACCACACCCCTGCTGCAATAGAAGCTGTGCTAAGTAGTGCATGACCCCAACCTTGCTCTATCTGCTATGATTCGATCACTACATCGCCGTATGAGCAGCCCACTATTGAAAACGCTCCGTTAAAATTATAGAGCGAGCCTGGCGAAGCCGAGCTAAAGAGGAGGAGGAGAGCTCGGCGTTAGCCGGGCGCTCCGACTGGTAACTATTAAAATGTATTATGAGCCCTTGTTATTCGTTCTAATCAGTAATTCAAAGTTTAGAAGTAAAAGGTGCAACTGAACGCGTGAAGTGTCACATTATTCAGGTTTTTCGGTTCTCCTCGAATTTCCCTGAGATTCCTGTTTCAGACGAAGTACATACCCCCCCCCCCCCGCTCGTCCACATCCGATTATTATAGTAGGATGAGTTCATTTTCTAGCGCTGGGATAGGATTAGTTCATTTTCTAGCGCTGACATAGAAGTGATGGCTAAAGGAAAATTTTGCACACTTGCACACTGAGCCTTCGATACTTGGCAGTATACTGATGATGGCTAAAGGAAAATTTTGCACACTTGCACACTGAGCCTTCGATACTTGGCAGTATACTGATAAGAGATGTAAGAACGGCGCCTTATCTTTCTTATCAATTGATAAGATTGCCTGTCACCCGTCAACAACGTCCCTATCACTACTACTCTATAATTTGGTAGTGTAAGGCTCCATCACTTTGACTGAGCAACAATGGCAACGTTCCTTATCAGCCCCTATCAGCAGTTATCACGTCCTGTCACCTGCCGTCGATGTCCCCATCCCCCACTCTACATCTCCATTTTCTGAATCAACGCCTAGTGCATGCTGTGTTCCTGCGTTTCATGAGTACTGGTACCTTTACCTTTCTAACTCCCTTTTCAAATCTTATAGCTGATATCACTGCCCTGATCGACCATCAAAAAATGTTCCTGTCCCACACCTTACACCATGGAATCAACCTAACACTGTTGCTGTGTCCCGCACTATGGACTCGGTGACCCTTCCCTTCAGACGCTCCCTGTCACCCACCAATAGTGTTCCGTCACAGCCTCCATATAACTGCTTGGAATCAACTTCCTATAGCTACTGGGACCGGTGCTATGAATACCGTGACAGACAGACAGACGCACACACAGACACACACACGGACATAGCCGATTATATACAGTAGGATGGGATTTGACCTATGGGCTTTTTCGTTTGCTACAAAATTTTGTCATCATGTACAGTACCAGCCTAAAACAAACCAAGGGGGCCCGCTTTTCAATAAATTGACACTTTTTCGAATTGTACATGGGAACTGAGCCCGCCAAGACTGAGTGCACCGGGGAAAGCTGTTGGAAAAGAAGGGTTGGTTGACTATAGTTGTTGTCGTAACAGAACAGTGAGGAATATCGCGATAGGGCATGCTGCTGCTTTGATGACACTGAACCAATTTCTAAAGTTTAGGGCACTGAAAAAGGTATAGGACAGTGCAGCGCAATAAACTAAGTGCAAAGAAAAGAAGAGGGCCCATAAACAACTTCGTACAGTAGGCCAAGAGGGACTAATTCATGACTACCAACCATGTCGCCGACTACGTTGAAGAAGATCCCTGTACTGTGATAATCAGCAGAGCAGGGCACTTCTTCGGTTGTGCCTAGGAGCTTGGAGGATAAAACTTCTACTGTTTACCATCAACCAGCTATTCAGGATGCGACACACAATTCCTTTTCCATTTGAACTGGTAATAGCTTTTGGGCACGATATGCTCTATGCAGTAACGCGTGGGTAGCCGAAGTAAAAATCATGTTGTTATCCTACGTACGAGTTAGCTCGGCTGGGGTACGCCTCAAGAGAATCGTAATTCGTCGCATTGATACGCGTCGCGTGCGACGTCGCAGTAGCAATCGGCGATGGCTCCAGGTCCTAAATGGCGACAAAGACAATGTAGGACATAAAGCCATAAATGTCTACAGCTCTGTTGCTCACGTGAAACCTAGTGCTCCATTTGACAGGCTGACAACTAAAGAAAACGTCGCGCTCATCACCGCGCGCGGCGGAGCAGCGTGCCACGATTCTCTTGACCGTCTCTCGCTTGGCTGTGTCAGGGGAGCCGATCCGGCATCTGGCTTCCAGGCTGCACGCGTGGTAAGTTATATCGCGTGCGCAGTCTGAAAACCACCTCGGCACCACCAATGTATTAGTATTATTATGCTACAACTGTACCAGCTTGGCTGGTGCTTCGCAGTGAATCCCGTTGATGCCGATTTCTACCTATTCAAGATCATGAAAAATCAAGGAAAATGAGAGAAAGAGTGGGGGCTATTAAAAACTGCAGCAGAAATCTTACGGAGCTTACCATCGACAGCATATCCCCACACCGTACCCTTCACCTCAACCAACCCAACTCTCTAGACTGAGAGCGAACTGCCTCTCCTAAAATTTAATTTTTGTTCGAAACCCATCAGGGAGCGTACTTGATACTCATTTTTTGACTGGTGGTTTTTGGTGATTCCCGTTTCACGAGCACTGTATGCCTTCTCCCTTGGCAAGCATTAGAGTGAAGGAATAAGGTCGCTAAACCTCCAGTACCTAGCATAACATCAGATGTATTAGAAATGACGTGAAGATAACTTCTTATCTGTTCTTATCAACTTATATAATCGCTTGCCACCCTTCTTCCTAGCGTTAGCCTGACGCCCTCACAGGGTCCGCTGCTTTTGTATGGCGTCGCTTCGATCCACTGCATCTTCTGCCGTGGCATTTATTGGTTGTCCCAAAGTTCGTGACTATTTTAAGAATCTCGTATCAGATCTTTCCGTAGCCATTTCGAGATCCAGTTATGTGGTCTATGGGAAGTGTGTTGAGTAAGCATCCTTCTTCACCCTCGCAGTCGCTGTTCTCATATCCAAAAACGGTAATTATTCATCATTTTCAACACACTTCGCTATATGAATCTCTACCAAGCCACAACGTGGTTGGAGCCACAAGCAGCATCTGAAATGGCCCGATCGTTTTCGCTTGAGTGACTTCTATCTGGGTGAAAAACTTCGTCCAAGGAGGCCACCTGCCTTGGATTTGGACCTACTGTGTTCCTTGATTAAAACCAATACGTACAAATCAACTTGCTATCTAGTCCTTACACTTGACTGGTCCCAAAGCACAAATGACAGAGGGTCTCGCTCCCTCAAGAAAGTATTGAAGTTCGGTCAAAAGTTTCTCATGGGTTGACCAATACTTGAAAACAGCCCCCCCCCCGCTCAAGTAGTACATGGTCGTCCTTCCTTGTGCAAGTAGTACAGCCCCCAAGCTAGAGACTATCCCACTCTCGCAACTCCACAGCGAGCGATTAGCGCTACAGCTGCTGAAAGTTCTAGTTCTAACGCCCGCCCAGTTGGACCGCCCACTTGCTAGATGCCCTCTGACGGAGGGCCGCTCAGTTGTTCTTTGTTGGGGCGGCGGGCATTAATCGGAATCGCATGCCCTTTTCGCTGACCGCGCTCGTGCCCATGAATGATTCTGCTCTCCTTTATTACATTTTATTCATTAGGGGCACATACAGTCAACTCCAACCCATCTCGCAAGGTAAAACGCGTAAAAATCACGAGCGACCCAATTTTCGTGGCGCTTTCGTGGCAAAAGCTCGACGCACCTTACTACACTAAAGCACGCTACCGTAACCCTAATTTCGGGCGCCGAGGTTAAGTTTCTTTTTCTTTTCAAGTGTTTTTCTTCTGTGTTTCTGTTGTTTTTCTGTATTGTTTTCTTTGCATTGAATGATATCAACCGAGATGTGATAGAGAGATTTGTGAGCTAGGGGTTGCACAGAGACCGCAGGGAGGTGTGACTGTGAGGGAGCGATTTTGTTGATGTTCTTTAAGTCTGGAGGACTCTTCTTGCTTTTTTTTCTTCTTTGGAGGATTACTTATCAGTTACTGTTTCACAACTTGAAAAGCAACTATTCATGACACTTTCACCGCCGGAACTGTCTTTGAAGGGAAGGGCATGTGCGGTACAGTCTAAAAGTACTCTCCCGCTCACACCATACAGACTGGTTGAACAGCGTTGTAACTGGATATGGAGTAGGTGTCTCTAGGTGAATCACTCCCGGAAGCGCCAGTGGCTAGATCCCCCAGAAAGGGCAGAACCGGTCGCGCAATCCTATCAATCCAGTAGGGGGTGAGACTGTGTATGTATGTGGTGAGGTTTCTCTCTCTTCCTTGAAGGGAATTTCTTTTTTTCTGCGCTGTGGTAAAATGCAGAAATGCTAGAATGCATCCCTTCGTGGAACATGCAGTTGTTGGTTTAGCGCCCATTAGCTTCATTTCTGGATGCGCCATGCTTAGGCTCCCACGCAGAGGTAGTGGGATGGTGCAAGTTCTACGCAATGCCTGTCTACGCGAGCAGATGTGTTTATAGGATTCAGGAGGTCCATGGCCAACCCACGCACTTGTTTAGAGTCTTGTCCGTTGCGGTCCATATACGTCCGCAACAGCAATCGCACGCCGTCAGACGTGCTCCACCACCTGCTGAGTCCGATAAAGGAGACCAACTGCTGGAAAACGTCTGATACGAACGATATGGTAGTCCTGTCGTTGTCGAAGAAAAAAAACAGCTTGGCGCACGCCAAGCGCGGTGTCGCACGGACATCCCAAAGAATCCGCAGCGAATCGGAAGTTGTGCTGTTCAGTCATCTACGTACATATGAAATGATGTCAACTTATTAATGTTTCCAGGTAATTTTGCATTAGTTCGATTGATGATTAATGAAAGTTTTGCAAAATTTTTCTCATATCCGGGACGACCCCCCCCCAAAGCGGCCAAATACGACCCCCTGTAATCCCCAACAGTGGTGGGCCCTGGCTCATCAAGCTTCGTGGAATGCGGTGAATGCTCACTCCGTTTAAGGGTACCGATAGAGGCATGGAGGGCTCTTTGAAAGCATTTGATAAGTTGCACACACACACCCAATTCCTAAACAACGAACAATCGTAAGAAAGGATTTCCGATGCGTGGAGGAGCAGCACGACTGGCCCCATCTCCAAGCAGGATATGCGACGGAGTGCGCCAACTACCACAACATCAAGTTGACTTCCGAACACCGCGAAGCTGTGCCAGCAGCTAGTCAATACAAAGTCAAGGGCGCTTGTCCTTATATCGCACGAGCAGTTCGACGTCTCGCCCAAGAAGTCCACCATTATTGCCATCTTCACTGCCGAAACAAGGGATGTAAAGGTATTGAGCGAAGCAGGGATCCCTGCTTACTTGACTCTCCCAGAACCTGGAGAGGCCGAAATACCTGGATTCATAGTGAAGGACACGCATGAGAGGGCCAGGGCAGCTGCACTCACTCCACAGGGATTCAAAAAGGAGTAGACATCTCGGTCAGGGTACGCCAAGGACTAACCTCGAGCCCGTTGCTCTTCGTTCTAACTCCAGATGTCATGCAAAGAAAACTCATGAAGGGAAATTCAAGGTCGCCCCGTACGTTGACGGGAAAGCCCTGGTAGCGGATAGCACGAAAGAACTCCACGACACACTGCAAGTTAGCAGAATGTGCTCGCTGAGAATGGATTATGGCTAAAGGTAAGGATGAGCAAGTTGCTGAGCTCCGAAGAGTGCGCCCAACTCATTGTAGGGGCCGGTAAGCCCCTATAATGAGTTGGGCGCACGATCCAGCTGAAGGCACGCGAGTAGCTATGATGTATTGGCAGGTACTTAGAAGGCCAGCACGCCCGATAGAAGGCTCAAGAAAAGATGGAGGGACGCCATCAGAAAGGACCTGTTTCGTAGTGAATGCTACGATGGAAGATGCACTGGATCGGAAGAAGTGGCGACATCTAACAGAAGAAGCAGACCCCGCGATGGCGCTGGACTACCCCTCGGAGGAAGAAGAAGACAAAGGATTTCGGACGAATTTCGACGTATTCAGAATTTGAACATGTATATCCAGGTTCACATTGGGACATCATCGGACAAAACTGTGAGGGAAGAGGTTTAGATCTTACGGTTTCAAATGACTAGGACGATACAGCGGAGCATGGTGGCGGGGACAACGAGGAGTTCAAGAGATGCAGCAGGGGCGGACGGTAGGCCGACCAGAATCTTGACGACTTCTCTCCATCTCACTACATTGTGCACTGGTGCCAAGTCACTGGTGGTAAATGGAGCTGCCTGCTTCTCAGTACAGCTCTTCATTAGTTATAACCATTTACTAGTCTTTCTCTCTTTCGGTAGCTCTCTCGAGGTCCTTTTCAGACCTACGTGGGCAGATTATGCAGTTCGGTTCGGCCTCAATCTTTTAGCAATATCAGCAGGACGAACGGCCTGGCTAGCTATTGCGTAGTGAGAAGAATTCAGCTGCCCATGGACCGGATGACTCATCTTTCACGGTCATTCTGAATAAATAACGACATTACCAGGATTTTCTCCATTTTCTTTTTCCGCTTTTCAACTTTCCGGTTAGTTTCGGGCATGCTAAGTGGTTCACTTACGATACACTGAGAGAAAAATTATTGTCTGCGAAGCGACTAGAACGACGAAACTTGCTTAGCATCTTTCTAATTCGGAAGAGCTCCCCTGCAAATGACGTCGCTATGGAGATAGCAATGGATTTGCTCCAATAGAAAGAAAGAGGGAGGAAAAGTGCTACAGCTTTGCTAAATAGATACGCAAAAAACTTCCACCGCAACAAAAACTGCAGGAGCTCACCTGGTTCACCTTTCAACTCACACACGTTCCTCCGCTTTTCTTGTTCTCGATTTTCTCCCACATTTTCTACTGATTACTTCTATAGCAGAGATGCCCTTCTCTCCTTCCTTGTTGGCCATGGTGAATGATTTCCAAAAGGATCACATGTGCAGGACCCGTTTGCCGCTTGTACCACCTTGGTATCTTCCAACAATCTTTTGTTTTTCGCTTTGATCGTTTCTTTATCGTTTCTCGCTTGCAAGCGAGCAGGACATTTTTTCAAGCTCGATATCGCTATACTCACATACGCGCGGACTCCTCACTTTCTCAAAATGAATCACTCACCCCTTCTTTTCTCTGAATCGATACACTTGTCAGAACGGTCGACGTCTCTGGATGGGATCGGAGTCACTGAGAGCCGTTCTTGTTTCCAGAAAGGCAAACATAATCGTAGAATAATAATTTCGCATTTATCAACTGCCATTGCTTAGCTACGTCATGCTCTCGCCGTAGAAGAGCATGAACTGGCTTGCAATGCCTTTTCACGTCTTGCTTTTTCCTTCGTGCAATGCCTTTTCACGTGGTGCTTTTCCTCTCGCTTAATAGGCCCGCGATGCTGGGCATTCTACCCTTCAACCTTGTCAGTCACCATCACTTCCCGTCACCTACATTCAATGTCGTCATTCCACTGCCTGTATCACATCTTGGAAACAACGTCCGCTCCCCGCCCGTGGTGAAATTTGTGCCACCCTCTGTTGGGGTGGTTCAGTGGTTTATTATATGACAAGGCGAGAACAATGTAATGTAGACTATTTATTAACGGTGAACCCACGTACTGTTGTTGTGGACGAATCGAGGATGAATGATACCCCTACCTGGCTTGACCCCGCGTCAGGTAGGGGGCGGACTCTATGAGGGATCGTCGTCTCAGACTGTGAGACGACGATGAGGGATGGGATCGTCGTCAGAGACGACGATACTCCGCCGGCCACGGAGTTTACAATCATTGGGAGTTTATACAAAATAATTACATTGAACGGCGGTGATATAAAATAGGATTGAAATAGCAGTAGATATGGCACTGCTACGATGGCCGCGATGGCAGCTGGACGGCCATGACGATGGCTGGACGGTGACGAGGGCGATGGCAGCTAGAAGGCGAGGCGCGGTGGCTGGACAATGGTGACGGAACTGCACGTTGTTGGTGTAGGCTGGACGGCTGTACGGGTGGAAGGCGACGTCGAGGGTAAAATATAGAATTTAATGCACAAATATTACGTAATGTAAAGATCAAAAGTTGATCAAAGGGTAAGACAACTTGACCGTCGCTCTCGCCGTGTTGAGCCCACCTGAGAACCCGTCCCATGTACGGTGCCTTGAAATGCCGCGTTTTCGCCGCCTGGTTCTATTGGGACCACCGTTGGTGGTGACAACGTATACTCCCATGGCATCGACCGGTCGAACGAGGACGACAGTCAGCCAACCGGATGGAGGTTGGTAGTGGTTACCACCTTTATCTTTATCTCGTGGGTGGCACATAGAGCCAAGGATGGGGCAATAATTAATTCAGGAGACCGGGCATTGGTTAATCTAGGAGACCTATTCATAAGGGGGGGAACTATTATTATCTCCAATATTGATTAACTGTGCATTATGTGCTCTTTTGCATGCATTATGTTTTATTTGAAGATATTTTATTGAACTTCTCTTTTGCACGT
This sequence comes from Cooperia oncophora, assembly GCA_036418165.1. Taxonomy (NCBI): domain Eukaryota; kingdom Metazoa; phylum Nematoda; class Chromadorea; order Rhabditida; family Trichostrongylidae; genus Cooperia; species Cooperia oncophora. Next base: position 45,850 of record MU912473.1, read on the forward strand.
TTTTAAGCTATTCCGTTATTGAGGTTCTCTTTTGCACGTTTTTTTGAAGGTAGTTCATATTGTGAGGTGTTGTTCTTTTTCCGATTGCTTACGATTGTTGCTTATCGTAGCTCTTTCTTTTCTCTGTTGTTGTAGGCGAGGGTGCATGGTTGAGTTATAGGGAAAGCTATTCCGGGTTAGAGTCCATTCCTGACATACCCCTATTGAGTATAGCGGAGGATATTGAGCTCGCAGTTTTGCAGACATGATAGGAGAGATGCTAGGAAGGATAATCCTGCCTTGGCAATGAACAAGATGATGAGTGGGCCTGCTAGGTAGGTAAGGGCTGCTATACCTAATGTGGTAGTGATGCAGGCCAGTGCTAGTTTCCAGTGGGTCTTGATCACATTGATTAATGGATCGAGACTTGGAATGGTGATATCGCTGAACCACTGATGTTTCAGTGGGACACCGTGGGTTTTCCTCTCAAAGACTGAAATGTCTCGAGGATCTTCTATGTGGTAGTGCAAGGTGCCGCTCAATAAAAACTGGTGGGCTTTTTCCGAACAATGAGCGTAGCATTGTTCGTGCACTACTGGGTGATCAAAACTGAGGACAATATTGTTGGTTTCGTTGGATGGTCCACACTTGACCATGAATTGATGTGACTCGCAGGTCACAGTTATTGTTGCTTGGGTTTGGGCGTTGCAGACGGCTGTGAAATGTGCGCCAATGGCGCAGTCATAGCAGCCGAAGACGTCAGAGACGTGGCTGAATTCACACTCTTGGCTAGTGACCAATTCAGCTGCGTTATGCAGCATCCTGGACTTGATTCTTATAACCAGTTCCTCCTCGTTGGACGTAGCAACGATATCGTTTGCCTCAGCAGTTATTTTTACATGAGGCAATTGTTAGTGGGTTTTACAAAGCTTTTAGAAAGAATCGTCAGGACATGGCAACTTAGCGGTGAGTTTCCACAGTTGCACTGTATGCGATTAGCACACGAAGAAGTCGTTCAGTGCTTGTGAGGGGGTGTCGCATGCGACGGGTAATTGGTAGTCTGGTGGAAGTGCGTAAGCCCGATCGGACGCGATAGCAAACTGAGTGTTTTCTAAGGGACGGCCAGTTTTTGAATAGATGCGACCGTAATGTTGAAGTCACGGACGGTTGTGGAAGGTAAGGTTGGAATGCTTGGGTGACCTTGTAATCTCGATATCGAGAGTCACTGTGGTCCAGTGGGAACACCGTACTACTTCGAACACGCGTTCTGACACTGGCCTGTGAGTAACTTTGTAAAACCAGCAACTGGGTAGCGGGCAGGAAACAACCGCAAAACATCCCACCGCAGCTGCTCATGCAGCCGGAGTAACCCGGGTATTTCAGGGTATGGCTCAGCTCAGAGACTGTTTCCTTGGATTGAATGAGTCGCATTTGTCAGTTGTGCATGACCCAGCGTTTACACAGCGCTTGGTGTGGTATATTTTTAGCTTGGATGGTCTCGTGTAGAATTCAGTGACTTTAGAGCATTTGAACTCCACTGACTTCTTCACGAATTTCGCTACTCCTACTGACTTGTTCGCGTGCCAGATCTCAATACAGAGCTCTGACAGTTCTGTTGAATAGGAGTTCTCTGCTGTACTCTAGATGGCAGTGATTCTCTCATTGCATACGAGTTCAGCTGAGTGGCGCATGAACCCATGTTGACATGAGCTGGTTTGGGAAGCTAGGCACAATATTACGCAAATGCTGAGAGCTGAGCGTGGAAGTTGGACAAGTTCGAACCTTGCGCATTTGTACTTGGTGCGTTTTGCTCGCTCCGCTGGTGTTGCGTGGTTGGGGAGCTTCCTGCTGAGTCTTTTTGACCCCTCGACTATGGCCCAGCCATACCCATGATTGCTGTTATGATCAGATAAATTATGAAAACCGTCGTTGCTATAGCTCCGACAGGCCAGCAGTGCGGGTTTCCAAGTAGGCCTTTGGATAGAAAGTATTGATGCTCACAGAATTCTGCTCTATCGCAGACCATGGTGTGCTCAAGTATTCCACTCTCTTCGAGTGTTCTGAGTCGCACCTTCGCATCTTTGTCGGTGGGGGATATGGGCAAAACGTACTTGGTCGTTTGTGTGGTATTGATCGATGGTTTACAATCGTTTTCGATACACACTTCGAACCAGCCCCTCGTTGGAGGTATGTATACGGTCCCATTGGCGCACGATATGCTAGGAGCGTTGGCCGCATTAGCAGGAGGACATCACCATCATCAAGGTGATGAAAAAGAAGGAAGATGTCATCGGAATATGACTTGGTGTGACTAACTGCGCAGTCCATAGGTTCTGAAGAGCTCGTGGGCGCGAGTTTTCGAAGTGCGAGGGAGAAGTGTGCGCTATTGTCTGGTTTCCAACCTTGGCCCTGTGGTGGATGGATCCTCTGCTTTTCCATCCACAGGGGGAGCGCTAGTGCCACCCGTTCCTTTCCGTGGTATCATTATCTGGTACACTACGGATTTCCAACGGGTAAATTTTATTGAGTGGGCGGTGAGTTATTTCGTGGTTGGGACCTCAAAAACCTCACTAAACCGTCAGCTGACACGACAATGTCAGTGACTTTTGCCGTAAGGCCAGGTACCCCGCGGCAGCAGTTCTTGCTCTATTATTACTATCTCGCCTATTTCTGGGCAAGATCTTTGCGAGTGCCTAGGTTGTTTCAAATGTTGTTTTTGCATCTCTCTCAGAGTCACTAGGTACTCACTCTTCCAGCAGTCCCAGAACTTGTTAGCTATCTTCTCAGAGAAAATGATTGCTTCTTCGGCTTGTTTCCGAGATTGGATAACTTCGGGATCGTATAGGGGGTCTTCTTCTTGCTCGACGTTACCACCTTCTGGAAGGGAGAATTTGACATTTCCTAGGAGGAAGTCTATTGGGCGGAGGGGAACTGCTGTGATGTCCTCCGGATTGATCTTAGTTAGAGGTCTTGTATTGAGTATTGCCTCTATTCTGGTTATAGTGGTGCACATCTCGGTGAAGCTTAGCTTTCTATGCCCGACGGCTTTGTTAAGCGCTTTCTTTACTGATGCGACAAGCCTTTCCCAAACTCCCCCATCCACGGCGACGCAGGGGGATTGAAAAGCCATTTTATTCTTTGGGATGCGCAGTAGGACATTAGGGATTGGCCCGTGAGTTCATCATTTTGGAACATGGTTGCTATGATTTGTTCCCCTTGCTTGAAATTTGACCCGCAGTCTGTGCGCATCAACTTAGGGACGCCTCTTCTTGATATGAAGCGTATGAAGCTGTTCAGAAAGGCGCCTGTTGTCATGTTTTCTACAACTTCGATGTGAACTGCTCTGGTGGTCAAACAAGTTCATAAGGCCACGTGCATCTTGAGTTGACTCTTCGAGGGAAATGGGCCCATAAAGTCACAGCCTGTATTCTCGAATGCTTTCGAGCTACCACTCTATCTCTGGGAAGTGCTGGCATCATAGGTGCGCCAAGCGGAAGGCCTTGGTATTTTTTGCATATAACGCAGTTCTTCAAGTATTTCTTGAAAGGCGTTTGAAGCCTGAGGGATCCAAAACCTCTGACGTGCTATAGTCAGGGAATCTTCCTTCCCGAGTGGCGTTTTCCCTATGGATTTGGCGAACGAGCAAGCGCACCAGCTCGGATTTGGGTGGAATGTATATGGGTGAGTATCCCGGGAAAGGGTGGCGTTTTGCAGCCGGGATTCGTGCCTTGTGATACCAATAAGTCACAGATTACTTTCTTGTCTGGGAACCTTCTTTGCACCGCATTGAGATTTCCTTGACTTTATTCCTGAAAGAGGATAATATGTTCACCTATTTCGATGTCAAATGAGTTAAATTTCGTCTTCTGACGCAAACTTGGACACCACTGTTAGTTCGATTTTCGAGTGTCGGTTCTTATTTGTTGAGCTCACCCAAGATTTAACTGTTTTCCCCACAAGGGCAACCACACGAAGCGCCCTTTGGAGTTTCGAAAAGCGTGACAGATCTATAAGATCGATCTTCTTTTCACAGGGCTCGGTCGTTGGCACCGTTTGGACCAGCGACTCGCTGTGTTCTTCTTCTAATGGGGGATCTTCAATGGACTCGATAGATTTGAGCGGCCATGTGTTGGGTGCGCCTTCAAGCCAGCGGGGTCCTCGAACCTAAGCATGATCGTTGAGACGTTAACCCTCTCGTACCAGCATCTGCTGGGTTGTAGGAGGTTTCCACACGGGAAAACGAGAGCGGAATATTTCTTGCTGCTTGTTTTGACATTTTCGATGCGCTCTTTAAGATTGGCCACGAAAATGGGTAATTTCTTATTGGACTTGAGCCACCACAGTGCAATTTCACTGTCAGTGACGATTGATATGCTTTCTATTGACTTCTGGCAAGTTCGAAGCAATGGATTTACTAAGACGTGCTGCCATTGAATAGTGCGAGGAGCTCTAAACGCGGAATTGTTTGGCGACATTTTTTGGGGTTAGTCGCGTTTTCCCACTTATTAAGCCTGAAATGTTTTTCGTTTCAGTGTTTTGCCCGTACGCGCATGTTGCCAAGGTCCATCTTGCTAGCGTCTGCAAAGACCCATAGGCGCATTTTGGCCTCGGGCGAGCTAAGAGGTCGCGGCACAGTAATGGTCGCATTGTTAACCTCTCCGCACAATCGATTCCATCTATAACACAGTGCGGGGTCGAGATGGGTTTTCCAATCGACTCAACACTTCCCTCATCATTGATTTTAGATAGACCAGTATGGGGACCTGCAAGTCCAATTGGATCGTAAATTGAATTGATTTGGCTTACTATGTCCCTCTTTGTTAATTTATCCGAAAAGGGAAAGTTCGTTTTGACTTGAAAGCGTCGTGCGCTGTGCTATATTGGACGCCTAGTATTTTTAGGCAATCAGATTCCAACCTGTCTTTCGTTGGGATCTGTTCGTTAACTTGAGAAGAATTGGATATATATTCTCGGAGGTTCATGCCAATTCTGGCGAACAACTCCTTTGACTGCTTATATTTTGAAAAGTGCTTCTTCTACAGTAGCGGCAGTCATCATTATATTATCCACGTATAGGTTGCTAGCAACTTCTTTAGCCAGTGACGAAGAATGGTTGGAAAGGTAGGAGGCAAGTTCCATGTCTAGAATGCTAGGGGAAGCCGTTACTCCGAATGGTAATCTTCGGAAACGGTACTGAATTAAGTTGTCCCTGGTGGGAGGGATCAGGTGGACATTTTTAATCCACAGAAACCTGCACAGGTCTTTGTGTGAGTTGATCAACCGAATCTGCGTGAAAGCAGCTTCGATGTCGCACGTTAGTAGGATACTCCCTTTGCGCGATGAAATTAAGTATATCATGTATTTTGTTTATAAATGACTCTCCTTTGTGGATTACGTCATTGAGGGCCAAACTATTCCTCCTTTTTGATGACGCGTCGAACACGATTCTCAGTGGTACCTTTTTGTGGGGCCTCCAAACTCCGGAATGGGGCATGTAGTATGTCCCCACGGCGTCAGGTTCAGGGTCGGAGAAGGTTCGATCGTACCTTCTCTCACATATTTTTCTACAATTTGTGAGTACCACTTGCGCTGTTCGGGAGACTGTTGCAACGCCTTTTGCAGGATTCGAGGCGTCTAATTGCGACGCCGTAGTTGTCTTCAAGAAGAGCAACATTTTCTTTCAAAGGGAACGGTGCTGTTATGCACCCATTTGCGAAAGAAATTTTCTTGGAATATTGTTCCAAGTACTTGTGAGTTTTGTCATCGCTGTGACACTCTTCTTCTGATATCCCTAGTCCCTCTAACTCGAACATCTTGCTCAGCATTTTTGCTCGCTGTGTTCGTAGAGGGCCGTTATTGCATGGTAGGCGCTGCTAAAGATTTTTTTCTGCTGTGATCAAACCCTTACCGTACACAGTTGGCCCAAATATTGTGCGTGCAATATGTAGCCCTGAAGGGTGTTGTCACTGAATAATTCTCGCCCGACACTAACTCGTGGTAATAGCTCAGGCCTACTAGAATTTGCGGGGTTCGTAGAACATGGAGCCTTGAGTTTGCCAACCAGATGTTGTTTTCTTTCAGAAAGTCAACATCTGTAATTGGTGAGCCTAACACTGGGGAAGCCGTTGGTTAGTACCGGCTTTGTTTGGATTTTTAGCTGGTGAGCTTCTCCAAACCCGCTACTTATTTTGGCTGTACATTCAAAGTTTTCGATGTGACCAATGCCGGACATAGAGCAGATTTCAGTGGTCCATTTGGGAAGGCCGAACTGATCTGCTACCTTTTCTTCTATTATGTCTTTTGAGCGCCAGAGTCAAAGAAGAATAAAACTTTCTCATACCTCTGCTCTTTGAAATTCCAAAGATTTCCTTCAGCTGTCATGAGGACTAGCTGGGAGGATGGTTGGTCTACATTTTGACTTTCTGCCCTCATGTGGGTGTTATTGGAAAAATTTCTTTGGTCCTGATAAACGCTATTGTTTTGTGGACCACCGCTATGGTTCGCATTTTGAAGGCGCTGCTGGTTCAAAAGGCAGTTGCCCTCGATTATTCTGGTTATTATTATTGTTATTTCTAGAGTTGTTTTGTTGTCTAGCATACCTATTATTTGGTCTATTATTCAGATTATGTGAATTATTATGTCCCGGTGGGATACTTTGTTCACTTCTGTTGCACAGTGAGAGGTGATGTTTTTGACCGCACCTAGTACAGTCCACTTTCTGGCAATCAAAACTGTTGTTTCACTGAGAAACATTTCCAACAGCGGTTTCCTTCCCTCACTATTTTACGGCGGGTACTCGGGTCTGTGACCGTTCGGCAAGCCGCTGATATATGATTACCCTTGTGGCAAAATAGGCATTCTTCGGTGGACTGAGGTCTGGGTGTTGTGCCGTTGGCTAAGCGAGTTAATCTGCATTGCCATTGCTATAGCCTGGTTTACGCTCTACTCCATGGCTCAGTCTATTGTCGACGTAGCACTTGGCGGTAATCTCTTTTTTGAGATGACCTAAGAGGTCCTTAATGGGCTGATTAGATGTGCCCTGGCTAGCTATGAGAACAGGTTTTACTATCTCACGTGGGAACTTAGCCAGGATAGTCTCACACCACATAGGATCGCAGGTGTTCCTGACGTCATATCCTGCGGACACCATTTGATTAGCTAGGACTTTTATTTGTTCATAAGTAGCGGAACAGCTATCTGCGGAATCGCGAGCTGGGTTGAGTGAGACTAATTCTTGTATTATTTGGAACCTATTAGCATCATAATCGCAGTAGGTCTCTTGGAGTGATTTTATTAGCCACTCGTAGTTTTCCGGTAGAGGCTGTATCCCTTGAATGACGGTCTTTGCCCTACCCTCAAGACATTCTCGCAAAAGAATGATTTTTCTATGACTTCTAATTCTTCACAGTCATGGACTAGAGTCTTATAGACGGCCCAGAATTCGGGCCATTCCTCGGCCTTCCCATAAAATTTTGGGAGTGAGGCCTGAGGAGGCTTCATCGAGCGACATGGTCCTCGGCCTAGCGCTTGGCTTGTTGTGTGGGTGATGTTAGGGTTCGCGGTTGCGCTTCCCCTTCAATTCAATGCTAGCATTATTGTGATCTGAGTCGTCTTCGCGACCTGCTCGAAGCGCCTGGTCATCCACGAGTGATTTCTCGCTTCTGACTGTTGTGTGCGTGGAGTAGCCGAGTTTTACAGCTAAGCTATCTTGCGCGCACTTTGTTTCATCTAGCCTAGCAGTAAGCATGTAAATTAATTCATTCGCTTCTGCTATGGTCGGCTGAAGTTTTGATTCGTCCTCAATCTGCTCTACTTCTAACATTATGTTCTTTTTGTCGGCCTTATTCTTGCATTGCTTGTATTCCTCCCTTATTTCATTGTATAGATTCTTTAAGGTATTCCCTGCCATCCCTTAATTGCCTTATGCCACTCTCTAATAGTGCTACTGTGGTCTTACAATGGTCGTATGTTTCCGCGTCTACAGTAGTGTATTCTATGATTTTCGTGTAGCTACTGTAGCGGGCGACTAGGTTTTTAAGTGTGGTGGCGCTGAAGATTATTGGGGCTACTGTGGAAGTGAAGCGCCATTTTATTGAGTATTGTTCAAGTGATAGAAAAATATAAATTTTCCTTCCGCGTGTGAAGTGAGGCTCGATGAGAAGTTTTCCATGAGAGGGAGGGCCAGTCGGATCGGCCGGCTTCGCCGGCCGATCCTCCTTCCGCGTGTGAAGTGGGTCCCGGTGAGAAGTTTTCCATGAGTGGGAGGGCCAGTCGGATCGGCCGGCTTCGCCGGGCGAATGGTCGAAAAAAAATATGTTTTGAGAATTACGCACTTTACCGTTTCACTTCTTGTATATACCCCCCTAGAAGACAGTCGTCAAAATTTTCTATGCGGCACTCCCCTTAGTGATGAGGAATCGCAGAATAAACTATTGCCGACGGTACCAACCATTTGGTACACTGTCTAGGGTTATCCCTCACTAACTTCATCTGCCAAACCATTGCTCAGTTTCACCTTACTCCCCATTTTGTGGGGTTTTTCGTATGCGTTTTGAGGGTTTTTGCCCTCGGCACCTTACTTCGAAGAACGCCCCGCCCATCAGGGGTCTTCATTGATTTCGTCCGCCAACTGATTGCCTATCATTTGCCACTTCTCCCACTCTCCGAGCTCTTTTGGAACCGAACTACGAATTTTTGAAATTTTCGTAGCAAGCACCGCCCACCTATAGAACGCCCCGCCCAGAATGGGTGTGTCTCACTCATTTCGTCCGCCAACCGATTGCCTATCGTTTGCCACTTTTTCCGCTCTCGGGGCTCTTTTGGAACCGAACTGCGAATTTTTGAAAGTTTCGTAGCAAGCACCGCCCACCTATAGAACGCCCCGCCCAAAATGGGTTTGTCTCACTCATTTCGTCCGCCAACCGATTGCCTATCGTTTGCCACTTTTTCCGCTCTTGGGGCTCTTTTGGAACCAAACTACGAATTTTTGAAATTTGTAGCTCACAACTGTGCGCACGCCCCGCCCACAGTGGGCGGGGCTTAGCTTAGTTCATGTGTGTTCCGTACATCTTGGCCCATGCCCTACCCAACCCACCCTTGACCCGCCCCCTCCAACTGGCTCTTCAGGTGATTCCGAATTTCCGGACAGACAGACAGACAGACAGACAAACAGACTTACAAACAGACAGACAGACGTTGCCGTTTATATGTGTAGTAGTATGTTCTCGCCATGCCACCTTCATCATCTATCATCTTTGTGCGGCTAAATCAAAAGAAATCATAAATTCTCTGTGAATTACATACAGATGTAGACCTAGCGAACTGTAGAAAGGACACATTCTTTGCAGCTATCTTCGCAGCTTTTTGAGATGCGGCGCGCATTTCACGTCCCTTCTACGTCCGGCAGCGTCGGTCACGGCGCTCGCGAAAACGTGTCCAAATCTCGGGCCTAAAGAAAGAGCAACTTGCTTAAACTAGAACAACCACATGCACTTTCCACTCACGGATGCTTGAAGCTTATATTGAAGAATGACTGTGTAAGATAGAAAGATTAATAGCAATATTATGGAACCAACCAGGACATGTGACATCGCTCACTGTACACCATCAATGAAAGTGGAGAAGAGGTGCTCCCCAAAATATGCGACAGAGAAGCCGCTGGCGGTCCAGGATAATCGTACACGA
>MU912474.1:0-15723 GCA_036418165.1 Cooperia oncophora
ATCCACATATCGGAGCGAACCCTAGTTGCAGACGATGAGTACTCACTTCACTCTCACATTCACGTCTCAGCAGTACCAGTAGAAAGCCACACGTCTTCCACACTAACCCGGTCCCGCCCACGTCGATCTCCTCTTACATCCTTCATTTCGAAATCGCTGTTTCACGGTGAAGACTCGCTAGTCACCTTACTGTCCCACCATTCGTTATTTCTCTTTTGCACCTTTTGCACGCTCACTCTCTTCGCCATCAAATGCATGACTGAAAGGGCTCTTGAATGGAGCGCTTTTCACGAATTCTCGTGTTTTTTCTCTACTAGTGAATTATTCAGCACCTTTGGATTCCTACTGAAAGTGAACTACGTACGCTCGCTGCAAATGGAGGGTCTTTACCTGGTGGAAAGTTTAACTGAAGTGTTGGTTACTCGATGCCACCGATTCAGTGACTGGCTTTGTCGTTAGCCAGAGCACCCTCATTTCTTCGAGGATTCCGCTCTTCAGACATCACGACCCCATGTAGCAATAATCTGGAACGATGCCGGCGGCGTCCATTTTTCAACTAGATTCAGGTTATTAGGCATGTTGAAGCTCAGTTGGCCCTGACCGGCAATAATCCAGCAAAACCGCGTTCATACTTCGCTACCGGAACAACTAAAGACAAACTATTCGCTGACATGGTCCTTGCTATGGGAGGTGAGTGAGTTCACATCTGCAGTCTCACATCACCACTTTTTCCGTTCAACTGTGCACGAGAATGGGGCTGGAGCATTCTATTACTCGGGTGCTATAAGACTCCGCAAGCGCTACCATACAGCCCGACACGCCTGACCATAGTCAAACGCGCTTTTGTCTGTACCCTACAACCCCTGCTTATTCTCTGCCACTACGTGCGTGTTTCGCTGTAGTGTGTTGGCACCGGCGCAGTTGCTGGACTTTTAGAGCTCAACGCTGAGGATTGCGGAAATATTTCAAGAATAGCACCCGGACATCACCACCCTCCAGCCTCTTTTCCGCGTGTCAAAAGTGTTACAGTTGCCACAGCTGTCAACCCGTTTTCTCACACATGGCAAGGACCGTTCTCAAAGGCGTGTGTGTAAATTCTCTTTGAGTCACGCGACTCCGACTGACCGTATTGCCCTGGCTGGAGCGCTACAGGGTCCGGATTACGTTTTATCTTGACTGTAATTAAATTAGCAGCCGCAGCAATCTAAATATTTGGGTGGAGCGCGGTACGTAGCAGTCGTGCGCTCCTACAGTTGCGCGTTAATGGCTCAGGTCGCGGAGTATGGTGCTACAGTTCGCTCGGGCAAGGTAGTCCCAAACATGAGCAAGAATCCCGGAAAAGCCAGAAAATGCTACGTGTCCCGCCAATTCATGACAATTCTCTATTGAACGGCATCACCTCCTGGAAGGTGCGGAGAAGCTGGGACAAGAAGGCATGCTTATATATGGGAGGGAAGAGACTTCGGAAGGGTGAACAAATTCCTTTGTTTGAAGAGCCGTTTTGTACTTCTCGATCAGGTATTAGTCTGCTGATTGAGTGTAAATAGCCAAGAACACTTATAGTAGAAGGTCCAGATTTTATGTATTTTGGGTAGTTCTCACCCTATACTAGGACCTAATGACCTAGTTAATTGAGACTTGACCGAACAAGGTATCCCGGTACCTTATATCAGCCTCTCTTCTCTCACGAAAACGTCCATCAAGAATAAGCGGGTAGAAGGCCCAGTACACGGTGCTGTGGTATATTACTGGAGGTGAATCATTCGTCCCAGTCCCACGGTTCTGATATATTTTTGCGAATAACTTCATGGGAAAAGATCTGCCTATAAGACCTGATAGAAGGCACCTCTACTTAGATGTTGCTGTGGGGTCCTTTCGAGAACCAGATGTATGGCAGAATCAAGGTGTTATGCTCTGCTAGAACGGATCCCTCCATCCCAGTAGACGTTAATCGCTGCTTAGCGCCGATATGTGTCAAGGACCTCGAGGAACTACATGCCTCCCAAAAACTACCAAGTTCCCCATTTTTCATTAGTATTGATGCTTTCTGCTTGTTTCATTTCAGCTAGACATTCCAAAACTTTCACTCATCTCTGATTTACTTCCTTTCACCCTGACTGATCACTTTAACAAACAGTAGATTATCGAGTCAAAAAGCTTATAAAGCTTCAACGTTACTTCAGTTTTTTTACGATTCCAGAAAATATTGCGGTTTTCTGATTCAACTCTTTAAATGCGGGTCCAGTCTTTCTTGATGCGAGTCCATGAGGGCTGTTTCAAAACTGTTGTTTCGCTGTCCTACTACTGTACTGAGTAGTGGGCTTAAAGGCGTATGACACGATAATTTGGCCCTCCGCCTAAAATGCTAGCAGGGTGCTGTGTAGTGGGGAAAATGGCGAAAAACGAAGTGAAATAGTCAAAAACCTTTGAGGGAAAGCTTTCGCTCTTAATTACTCAAAAAGAATTTTGGACGTGTTCCCTACCCAATAACTGCTGCGGTAGATACATCCCAAGGTGTTGTCATGTATCCATGCAGCACTGCGGCCGCTTCTTACCATTAGCCATCCCTTCACTTCCTTCTGTGCTCTGCAAATAAAGCAAGACCAGCACTAGGTAGGGTCTTCAATTTGTAGACGGGCGCGCACGGTGGCGTCTGGTTCGGTATGTTGCACAAAGAGCTTTATAAGCGTACCTTCTTTGGAAAAGGCCTAACGTAGCGTCTGCTCAGGACGTGGAAATCGTCTAGCCAGGCGTATTAATTCTCTTCGTGTACGGTTTATCGTACCATCTTTCTGTAAAGACAGTTTCCGCGGCCAAGTGGTGCCTGCGTGCAGCATCCAGGTCCGCACCCGCAAGAAGTGAACCACTTTATTCACCCGGAAGGGCAAACTAAAGCGGGCACACAGGCGTGACTCTTGTACATTCTATTCTTTTCGGGCTGCAAGGCACCAACTCACAGGGTGAACTACGTGAAGGGTTCTGTTGAATGCCGCATTGTGGGGGGGGGGGCGGATTTGATTTGCTCCTCGCATAAAATCGTAGCTTGTGCTCGTGATCTTGCAACGAAAATATTGGCTTTTCTTTGCAAGCTCACGAGTTGTTCTGCTCTTTTGGAAACAAATAAGCAATAGCAGTCTACTTCGCACGGCAAAATGCGTTTTGGCACTGCTTCTATTCAGCAGCGATGCAGCGACGACGCAGAAGCTCGTCGTGCATTGTTTACCGTAACCCTAATTTCCTCAGAGTTTTGAAAGCTATTTTTTGAAGTATTGCTTTTACTTTTTGTTTATTTTTAGTATGAAGTTGCAAAACGGCGTTTATTACTAGAAGTTCCGAATAAACGTCATGTGAGCAGAGGTGGCACAGAGGCCACAGGTTGTCGAGTTGCCAGCAAGTCCGGAGAACTCGTAGTGAAGCTCTATGACCGTCAGGGAGATCTTTGTTCAGGGTGCTCTCAAGGTGTTTTTTCCCGCTTCTTTCTCTGCTGATAGCCATTTGTCAGCTAATGATTAAGACACACTACTCATGACACTTCATCGCGGGAGTCATCTTCAAGAGAGCGGTCATATCCTCCCAAAAAATTTGCTCCCAGAACACGATCAAGATTACAGTAATCAAAGAGTACAATAGCTAGTCACCTTTAGAGCCTATCAATTTGTCCCACATTTCTGAATTATTCACGGAAAGACAAGTTTTTGCTTCCTTTGGGACCATTCCTTTCAACAACCCAATTTTTGGCACCCTCTAGAAGAATAAAGTGTCAATCTTCCTGAACACGCTCCATTGAGATGAATAACTGACAGCTAAATGGAACGATATCAGAAAAAATCACTTGATGTGGGAGAATCTCCCATTCCAATTTTATCGCGTTTCACTGCCCCATGGGTACGAGCATCGTCGAAGAGTGCTATTACAATTCAACAATTAGAGCCAATTGGAGCTGACGTCCTGCAGAAAAAAACTCATTGAAACGTTTAATTGATGACCAAAGTATTCACGCGTGATTTTTTTCGTCTGGTCAGGGTACTGAGGACACGCGATATCTGCCACCTAAGCTATGGGAGAGAGGGGAGGGGCGACCGCTAGCAGGCCAGGTCACTTTTACTGCGGGTTTGGGGATGCTCCGATAATATGGTCTAATCATTTGTTGCCGTTCCAGTCGAGCTGTTCGCTTTAGAGGGGCATTCCGCTAGTTCCAGTTAACGTGATGCCCTGTACACTCACATAGTGCAAAGGAATGGTTCCCAGGAGGCGTCCACCAGTCTCTATGGTCATATGTGCAAAAGTATGTCGATCGGGGACGGTTTAAAGAGAGGGCGAATAAGGCCGCACCGAGCGGCGTATACACGCAATGTTGTTCGTATTTCCTAAAATCAGTGGTCAATCGATTACCAATTGGCCTGAGAATGCAACGCAGGCGGCTCTACTCGCCGCCTCCTAACACCTTGTTTTAGTGATTGCGACGTATCAGACACACACAAAGGTTACATGTGCTTCACAGGCCTGTCCCAGGTGAGAGAACTATGTCAACTAGAAAACATCTGGCGAGATGATTTCAGTGGCCAAACTACACCTACCATGTCAGTCTAAAAAAAAACGTGTTCACTCGGAATAATAACTGTAATGTCATCATGTGTCTACGCCGTTCAGGTGAGGAGGCGGAGAGGGGGGGGGGCTGATTTGGCGCTGCGGCCACCCGCTGCTTTCAACAACTTGGATAGCCTGCTAGGCCGTCATACTTGTTTGAGAGAACACGCTAGCATCGCACCCAAAACAGCACTCCTGAATCGGCCTCAGCTGACCAAGACGCGGCAAAATGATTCTCCACATGTGCAGTCCTAAAGTTTAGGCGTCATGAGCCTACATGCAGCCTTTCCTGGCACCGCCCTAACTGATTGCCGCGTTATCAACTCTATATGTCAGGCAATTGATGCGCGCAGTCTAGATTTGTCTTCCATTGTTAGTGGTTAGGTTTTTGGAAAACATTGGAACAATGTGTACTGAGTGCTGTAGGCTGTTCTTTAATTTAGTAATTACTGCAGTAATCAGTTTGAAAGAAATTCTTCGTTGAGCAAAATATTAATCCTCAAGGACAAGATAGCCCTCATGTTTCATTTAGGCAATTAATTCCATTTCCACCATTCTAATCTTCCATTTATTTCGCTGTAAAAGCGCACGTGTGTAAGAAAGATGGGTTGAAGGATTGAACTTTGGAGCGAATTACTTGAAGATCAGGGTACAGCCATCGTTGTGTGAAACACATCGGGTTCGTTTTGTGGTGTAGAGGGAGGGGGGTCATAGGTGGCTTTGAGAGAAATTTTGCTCGTTGGGAAAAAACTGTTTCCGTTTGTTGACTTTTCATGATTGTTCCTGTTCCACTGTTTCATGTGTACTATGTACCACCTCCAGCTCGACGGAAATTTCTTGTGAAAAACTAGAAAGTGCGGGAAATTGATAGGTAGCCGCTGGGGAAGAGAAGGGGGGGGGGAGTCGTACCTGCACCTACCTTTCACATCACGATGCTTTACCTTGTTGAAGACACATTTTATGAAACTCTAGGTGCAGATGGTCTCGCTCGCTCTCGTTGAAGAGGAAAAGCAGGGCAAAGCTGCTAGCCCTCAAATTACTTCACAGCTGATCACTGCTGATTTCGAACGTTGTAGGAAAGGAGGGAGGAGAAACTGTGTTTGGCTGCATTCTTCTTGAAATGGTCAAACATCATATTGAATTACTCAGTTTAATCCAATCAAATTATTAAATTAATGACAAATTTCTATGGTAGGTAGGGATTATGGAGAGTTGTATGGACAGTGTACATTCTTATACCCCAGAGATGGAGAGCGCGCTGCTACATACGTCACTTGATCATGACGTGAAATGCGTTTTCCCCGGGATTTTTTTTGAGATAACTGCCCTCCAGTCCTATGCTGTTGATAGACATGATTGAATTTGCAGCAAAATGGCAATATTCCCACTGGAAGAAAGGTCGTCGCCACGCTCAAAGAAGCTGCACCCATATGTCGTCATAATCCGTGTGTTCCTCTAGATTCCTCTGAGCCTCGACAAGCCTCTGACTAACAATTCAGCATTTTCATGATCTACTTCTAAGGGAACGTCTGCCATGTGTGTGTTGTGGTGTGTGTGCTGTGGTGTGTGTTGTGTGTGTGTCACTAAATTCGGCATTTGGAGGGGCCGGGTCAAGGGTGGGATGGGTAGGGCGTGGACCAAGATGTACGAAACACACATGGTTCATGCTATGCGCTCCCCACTGTGGGCGGGGCGTGCGCACAGTTGTGAGCTACTTATTTCAAAAATTCATAATTCGGTTCCAGATGAGCCCGGGGAGCGGAAAATGTGGCAAACGTTTGCAATCAGTTGACGGACGGAATGAGGGAAGCACACCCGTTATGGGGGGGGCGTGCTGCAGGTGGGCAGTGCTTGCTACGAGACTTTCAAAAATTCGTAGTTCGGTTCCAAAAGAGCCCCAAGAGCGGAAATGTGGAAAACGATAGAGAGTGAATGGGTGGACGGTTGAGGGAGACACATCTACTGTGGACGTGGCTTGAATCAGAATTTCGTAGTTCAGCTCAAATGAGCCAAGAGAGTGGGTAATGATAGAAAAAGGGTAGGGGATCTGAATGCAGACGTAACTGCAGTGGACGAGGCTTCGGTCAAATTACTATATACCTCCTCATCCGAATGGCGAACTATCACTTCCTTCTACATACACTCGGCTTCGTACTGGTATTCTTAAAGGTTTTGCGTAGCTACGCTCAACATGTGGAAGCACCCGAACAGCAGGAGAATATTGCTCAACTATCAAACACACAAACGTGTCCTCAACAATCCGCAGGACAGGTGGGATATAGAGTAGTTAGAGAGCTTGCTAATAGGAGAGGGGATCGGGGGGGGGGGAAGAATGAATGGGGACTGGATGAAAAATGGGGACTTTCTAAAAAACATTTTCGGGCGATATGACCTGCTGAAACCGGGCGATCACACTGGTTAGACCATAATTCTCCCATCAGAATGTCTTGCAGACTGAGGATTATGGGCTTGTACGCCTTATAAGTTCTTCTTAGTGGTGGCGCTAAAACTCTAGTTATTGAGGGGACGATCGAACGATCGGAGCGAAAGTCGCAACAGAGTTAAGCACCGCTGAGAGAATTCCATCAGGGGAGGGGGGTCAATACTTAGTGATTGGGGAGTCGTATCTGTTCTTAGGAGGAAATTCGGGGCCAAAATTTTTCGAACGTGAACTTTTTCTTGTTTTTTTTTCCTCGAGAACCCCACTAGGGAATTCGTGCTGGGGGAACAAATCGAGGGGGAAGGAGGGTGGTCGTCTGAGACCGCCATTTTTCTATGCCCGCTCTATCCTGCAAGGCTATCAAATGTGATAAGAAACCTGCACTACATAATGGACTGCAAATACCATAGCACTTGTGTTCCAGATCTGAAGAACACCTGTGGTAAGTACTAGACTGCCCTAACCAGGTCAAACCTGCCGGTGGAGTAGCAGAAGCACTGGACATCAGTAATCTATATCCTCTCAATGAGTAAAGCATGTCATTTCTTCAGTAGCCGCGATCGTCCGCAAGCCTAAACTCGAAATCCCTGAGATCGGGTAGGCGTGGCCGCATGTTTCAACTTAACCTGAAGGTGTCTATGCTTCTGGTGAGATATTTTCATCTTGACACAATTGTTGTCGTGTCTCTGTCCAACACAGAACAAGATGACAGTTGTCCCAGACTGGAATATTCCACGAGTAACCAATTCCGTGCCATGTTCAAATGCCACGCCTACTCTGGCTCAGGGATAACCCCAGGACCCCCGTAGTATTTACGTCTTCGAACGCCAAGTTTTTTCAGGTTGACGACTTCACATAAACCTGGGATCAAGCCCTGCGATTCTGCCGACATCTTCTCCTCATAACTGCCCCCAGCAGCTGTGGCTCATGTCTGCCTGTCCCACAACAGGCAAGAATGGCAGTTGTTCCCCAAAATCCCTCGCGCCGTATCAGTTCTGAAAGCAGCGTATGCAGCCACACCCTCCCCCCCCAACAACTTCGGCGATATGGAGAGTGCATCGACGAAGGAAGCAATGGACTAGATCTAACAAGTACAATCTGCCCCCTGGCAAAACGAGACAGGCATGGTAAAGGGAACGTGGTTCGGACGCATACCTAGCACCGGCTTTTTCCCTTTAATCACGCGCCATCCCTAGCTCAGCAGACAAGTTGGGGGAGCGGGAAGAGGAAAGGTATAAATTGCCTGCAGCACTCGCGAATAGGCCGTCTATACAACACGCGCCTCTTGTCCGCAAGCGATGACCTCATACGCTGATTGTACGTACAAAGGAACTTAATTCATGATCAGCGAAATTACACTTTTTTTGGCAATACCTCCGTTGTTACGGAGCGTAAGGTGTCTGAATCAGTGAAAAGAACAAAACCATGGTATCTACTTATCATTTCTCAGCAGTCATACGTCAGCCGTCCGCCCGCGCTTCGAATACCCGCACGACTCGACTCGGCAAAGCGTTCAAGCGATGCGCGCGGCAAATAATTATTCGGTGCGGCCGAGTTAAGCTTCTCGTTTATAGGGCAAGAATAATCCGACGAATTATTTATGAACATGCATGAGATAGAAATACTCGAGTCCGACATTCGCACGAGTATGTGCAACTTGCAATAACGGCACAGCTTATTTACTTCTAATCGAACATAATGACCACCATATTTCACACAGAATGCATTTGCCATGCTCCACCATCCTCAAGCCCGAGCGTAGCTGGCCTATTTTTCACATTACCGATTCCGCCTCTTTTGAGAAAGGGGAGTAACTTTCAGCTAAAGCACGATGATGATTTCACCATTATGCATATAATTGATTTAGGCCATTGTTTGATTTACCGCCCCAGCCTGATCATGGATTCGCGCCATTCAGGGGCCCACCAGAACAACGGTATAACAGTTCTCACGACAACCGAAGATCCACAAGGGCGACCCTGGGTCGACTCATTGAACGCAGTGTACACCGTAGATCGTGATTACTTGGCGAGACAGCCAGCTAACTTTTCCAACCCGAGTGTCCATGGCCCGCACTGCAGGGCAGCAATCATACTAGTGCGAACATGAGGGCCGGCGCCCCGGCCTCAAAATTCACCCCGCCCGACCAGCGACCAAACCCTAACCACAGCCAGCCCAAAGTCGATCCCTTTGCATTCCACTTTTTCCCTGTCGAAAAGTGCAGAGGAGCACATCCTTAAAGCACATTTGAGCCGCAACCTCAAATCCCATCCCCAATACCAGCAAGCGCCACCATAACATAACGGCCCCTCGGCCAGGATGGAATTCCTCGACGCACTCGAGCAACCCCCCCACCCCCCGCGCTGCATAATGCTTTTTCCAGGGAGCAAGCCCTTATAAGGGCGCTAAATCAAAGCCACGACTGTTACGTCGCGCAATCACGCCATCTTGCCGCACCGCCCACAAATGGACGAGTGTTCCAGACGCTCTAATTGATTCATTTGCTAAGCAAATTATGAAGAGGAGGCATTGGTATGAAGCGTCCGCGGATGCTTCATGGAATATATGAGTGCACATATGCAGCCGTACCTTCGGTAGCGGTTATTGGTAAGATGCCTTCGGGAAACTCGTCCAAAATTGATTACTAACACAGTGAGAACGGAGGCTCTTTTTTCATGGATTTTCACGTGTACTACCGTCGCTTTCGCCTATTTCCCACTATAGTAGACTGCCCTAACTAGCATTTTGGGCGCAAAGCACGTCGATCATCTGCCAACTGCCTTTAAGGGTATTTCTGCATGCCATAATGCATGCCATGCTCCCCCATTGCCCTGCATCACCTCCAGCCAGGCGCGTAGCAATAGAAAGCAAAACTTTCCTGCGCCCTTATCACTCCTAAACGTTCTCTCACCCGGCTATGTACTGTCTGCGCTAAAGCCTGATCCGCGTAGCTCTGCACCTTGAGGATAGCTTGGGCGACTATGGAACACCAGCTACTGCTCGTTAGCAACTAGCTAAGGCAGCCCCGTTCCGGTGGGGCCAGCAAAAGAATGTTGGGCACGTTAACAGCAACCTGCAAGGCACTGGCCAAGGCACGAATGGCAAGAACCAGTTCTCGCTCAGATATGCCGTGTAACAGCTCTTTAGCATAGGTGTAATTGATATCGTTGTGACCACTCGGGCGGTGTCAGAAAGGGTGAAATGAGGCCGGTCCCCGACTCCCATTTCTACCAATAGTGTGAAATTGATTACTATGCGAATCAGGAAAGAAAACAAGCAGTGACTGCAGAAAGCACCCTCGAGCGGCTCGCGACTCACATCCCCAAATCATCCCTTCGATACAGCCCATCGACGTCAGCGGGACGATGTAGAGCTGTACGGCAGCGCGATCAGACTTCGCGACGCGCAGCCATTCGCGTGCCGCGCGGTTTGACATCCATTAAAGTGGGCAGCTTTCGACAAGGCGGTCGAATCGCGTCGAGAGCACGTCTGGCTAAGTGAAGCTGTGCGTCGCGAAGTCTGAACTCTGCCTACGTGCCCGGTAGAGGGAAATGTATGTGTAACAGAATCATCAACGGAAACACCGTCAACCATTATACAAATTGCAACATCGCAATCAGAAGGGCGGTTCCAAGGAAAATTGAACGAGACCACCCGCGGCGTTTCTACCAATGGTTATTTTCCTCCTTGAACGATTACCGATTATCATTGGCAGAACAAGGCAGCCGAAGGCGGGCTCATTCCGCCCTTTCTGCCGTGATTGCGATATTGCAAACTAGACATCTAAAAGCAAAGATGACGAGGGGGGTTTTACTTCAACATCTTTCCTGGCAAAAAAACTTCCCGGTGGTCGTAATTTACATGAGCCATTCCATTAAAAGTTTTCTTCTTTCAGTAAATTGTCATTATTCACAATAATTAAAGGTCCAGGTGCATGGATATGAAGCAGTTCTGTGTATTAATTCTAGGATTGAAAAAATTGAACAAGCTGGGCGACACTCCTACCCCCGCCCACTATTTTTTAGTCACGCCCCTATTCGTTGGACCTTTCTTCCAAACATTTTCGCACCTGAGTCATTCTATAGATTTCATAGACGAGCAGTCCAGTCATGAAAACAAGGGCCAAAAAGCTGGATACATATATCTTTTTGGAGAACCCCACGGTCTTTCCTGAGAAAATTGAAATTTTTCTCGCATTTGCAACCTTTAGCGCATATAGTATGTGCATAGAGTATAGCTGCCTATGGCTTCTGCTGTGAAAGTTTCCCTTCTTACTACTTTTTCTTTCGGACTGGACGTTACAGATTCCAAGTTTCACACAAGCGTAATGGGAAGAGCAGGCTCGTAAATTTCACCAGCACCACTCCCATCCTTTAGGAGGGATAATTTCACCAGCACCATTCCAGCCTTTCATCCTTTAGGAGGGATAAATTTATACTAACGTGTGTAGATAGGCTAAATAGGATCAAATGAATCACCAAAGTTCCGCAGGTCCGATTAGACTAACCAACGAGCAGCGGTAGGAAAAAAGGCTTCATCCACAGCTAATTGCTGCCCAGATGTGCTACTAGATTTCTGATCTCAGAAAATAGTACTCTATGCTTCCATGCCTCCGAAGGCTCGATTTCATTATCGTTAGTTGACCTGTTGTGATAGTTAAATAACAATCTTAATACAATAGAAGAGGCGGAGGTGGTGTAGTGACAAGTGGCGCGCTTACCACTCGCGCGGCGCCGGGTTCAAATCCCGGGTCGACTCCCGCCCAGGCCAACCAAGCCTTCTACCCTCCGGGGACGGTAAATTGGTACCAGATTCGTCTGGGAGGATAAAACACTGACTTGTACATCGGCTGGCCACCGCAAGTCATTGTATAGGCCACATCGCATTCAATAAGCCACTACGATTCTGAATGGAAGTAGAATGCGTGCCGCATCCCACAAAGGGATTGATCAACGGCGAAGACTTTATCCTTTTTATCCTTTAATACAATAGAATCGCTGGAGCACAGAAACCACACAAATATTTTCCATCTCAAAAATTCCTTCATCTCTTCTGTTTGGAGCGATAACTTATGGTTGCCTTGAGCCACTAACAGTCCTTGTCTGCTCATTCGAAACTTCTACTCAGCTGTTCGTGGGGGCTCTTTATTCATATTACCCAAGTTTTTTCTTTACTTCTATGATTTAGGGCGGTGTTGAGAATTACAAATTGCAAGTATACGAGTATATTAAGATACTTAATACGTTGTATATAAGTAGATGATGTGGAAGTGGTGTAGTGACAAGTGGCGCGCTTACCACTCGCGCGGCGCCGGGTTCGAATCCCGGGTCGACTCCCGCCCAGGCCAACCAAGCCTTCTACCCTCCGGGGACGGTGAATTGGTACCAGATTCGTCTGGGAGGATAAAACACTGACTTGTATCTGGCTGGCCCCGCAAGTCATTGTATAGGCCACATCGCATTCAATAAGCCACTACGATTCTGAATGGAAGTAGAATGCGTGCCGCATCCCACAAAGGGATTGATCAACGGCGAAGACTTTATCCTTTTTTGTAAATAGATGGAAAACAAGAATAGAAAATAGTATATTATTGGTTTTTCTCAGAGAGGTTGTGCACATTTTTTCGATAGGTGAGACGACCAAAGTGGCATGGTTAGCACAGCGAGGATCTCCTCTTCTTGCTATTCAATCGTTTCATTTGGATTTGCTTACTTGATGCATAACTTTCTGGGAAATGGCCCTTGAGGATCATACCAGGAAAATTCTCATGCACGAGTTCCATGAGCAAGTTTCGTGGAAGACATCTTGGAAAATCGTCATAGTAGGACACGTTAGGGTGGCGCTGTGAATCACAAAAGCGAAAAAAGCGGAACAGGTCACTAAATTACGTTTTATCCCTTTCATATTATTCAACTCCTTCAAGCCGGCATGTCGGGCATCATTTATTATTCTAGTATGATAACGTAGAAGAGTTAATAGCCTGGAAGTGCGGAGGTGGTGTAGATGCAAGCAGCGCCGATTAGCACTCAGGCAGTTCGGAGATCCGATATTGGATCGGCTCCCTGCACGAGCCGTCCAAGCTTCCGTCCCGCCGCAGCTACCAAATTGCCGTAGATCGTAGAATTGTCTCAATGCAATGGGAGTTAGTCAACAATATACTCGTCATAGTTAGCCACTACAGTGCTCCACCAATGGACAGGTAAGCATTCCCCTCCTCCCAGAACTGAGAAGGCTGCGAGTAGAGTAAATCAGCGCCCTCTCGACTGATGTCATCAAAGTTGCTTGAAATTTTCTTAGCTAAGAAAGCCTCAAGGAGGCGGAGCAGGTAGCAGTCGTAGGGGACTACGTCGGGAGAATATCATGAGCGGGACTGGTCTCCCAGCCTTGCTCCTCAATCATTTGGTAGGTCTTCATGGCAGGTATGGGGTCTCGTGTACTACGAACGAGGTGACCCGAAGCTAGTCTCGGTCATGTTTTACCAACAATTTCCACCGGTTTCAGGAGCTGAGCGACACAAATGGTAGCGATGACCGTCTGTTCTTAGAGGGCAGCTCGTTCTGCAGTATCACGCCCGCGTCCCAGGAGCAGCACAGGAGAACCTTCTCGGAATACATGCCCGGTTTGGACTGCTAGAATGGATCTTCTCCTTGAGAGAGACAAACGGTACTGTGTGGGTTGAAATCATAGAGGACCCATCTCTCATCCCCACTAAGCAGTCTCCCGGAAACTCCTTCTGACGAGGGCAGAGAAGGGGAGACTGACCAAGGGGTACCCGGGTGCACAGCGTGCCATCGGTCAAGGTATGAGTGATCCATCGAGCCAGTACTTTTCGGTAGTCAAGGGCTTACAGGCGGTTGACGACTGTCAGTTTACATCCGAGTCTTGTCGCAAGACTGCGGGTGGTAGCCTCCGGACCCTCCTTGACAGCTTCGAGAACGGTGAAACCTTTCACTTCGTTGAGGCGTCCCGACCGAGGTTTGTCTTCAAGGATCGAGTCTCTTTTCGCGAAGCGAGCGAACTAAAAGTGAACGGTCCTGACGGTAGTAGTGTCCTCCCCAATACTGATGATGTTACGGACAGCTGCCGTGGCTCCAGTGCCGCGGGGCCACTGATAGAAGATGATGACCCGAAGATACTCCTGTGAAACTGACATCGTAATTAAACCCAGGAAAGCGCAGGCGCCCTCACACACCTCTTGCAGGGAAGCTCTTAGAATGTTCTACAAGCATAGCATGTTATGTCATGTACGAGCATCGAGAATCAAAAACTGGAAGCTTTTCACAAAACACTGACAGGATAGATATCACATTTGCATAAGCAAAGCCTTGTATTCAAATGAGAAGCCCATGTAGCAATATTCAAAAAAGTACTCAGCAATTGTTCTCGATTCGCCGTGCGTGCAAACCGAACGCAAATGGTTTTTTAGGGATGAAACATCCGGCGTAATCATACTAAAACAAGTCTGACAACAGAGGGCGTTGTTCGATTCTTTTTTTTTCGAATATTCCACCCATTCCAATTCCACTAAGCATCGTGTTGGCTTTTCGGATGCAATTTCGCCTAGTGAATTGACAGCTAATGTAAATTGACGGGAGCCCTTCGGGTCGTGAACCTCATTTGCAGAACGGTTTGTGCAAAGGTCCCATGCAGCAGCCAAAAAAGGGTAACTGGTTTTCGTTACGCGCTTCCGGAAAATCCGGAAAAGCTGAAGAATAGGAATCAGTGGGCTGATGGCTCGGATCCCCTGGGAGGAGATTTTGCAGTACTGCGTTTTTCATTTTTTTTTGTTCCTATAGGCATAGTTTTCATTTGGACCAAACCGTGTTCAAAAATATCCCACTCTTAGTCCAAGGAACAAGAGCTTTGTAACGCTGAGTTCATCCTCGTGGAACTTTTCTGCCCCTACTTGGCTTTCCCAGAAGCGCGGAGTAACAATGAACTGCTCTTTTGTGATCCCCGTATGAACATCTGCAACAAACCGTTCAGAAGGTGGCCTCAGCAACCGGAAGTATCTTCGAGGTGAGTCCGGTACATTAGAGTGAGGTTGTAAGCCAGACTTGGATATTTTGGGCGGAGCCGGTTCTGGTCTCGGTGCCATGCATATGGTGAGTAGCGCCCTTTGTCATTACACTCTCCCAGCTCTGCGCAGGAAGACTGCCTGACAGATTCCTGTACTTCTAGTTTTTTGAGGCTATAGTGTGAAAATGGTCTTCAGTTCTTGCATATAATGTTTGAAGAAATTTGCATTATATTCTCATGTCTGTTCTAGAATTTTCGATGAGTTGCTTTGTACTCTGCTTCTTGCAACTGATAAATAACATCAGTTAGGCTGCGTTTATACTTTGCGGCAGCGTAGCGTAGCGCTTCCAGCGTACGCCAGCGGCAGTGCCGAAGAGAGGATGCATATCGATCTAGCTTCACCAGCGTCACCAGCGGCACGCTAGCGCACGCTGGCGTAGCGAGGGCACGGGAAGCATAGCTATCGATCTAGCTTCACCAGCGTCACCAGCGTACGCCAGCGGCACGCTAGCGCACGCTGGCGTAGCGAGGGCACGGGAAGCATAGCTATCGATCTAGCTTCACCAGCGTTTCTCGAGCGTATGCTAGCGGCACGCCAGCGCACGCTGGTGTAGCGAGGGCACGGGAAGCATAGCTATCGATCTAGCTTCACCAGCGTTTCTCGAGCGTATGCTAGC
>MU912474.1:17738-32637 GCA_036418165.1 Cooperia oncophora
CAATTGTGTACGCAATCGCTAGTGACCAGCCCTTTTAAGGATGCGATACGCATTCTGCTCCTATTCAACATCGAAGGCCACATCGCTTCTTGAACGAGATATTGCCTATCCAGTGACCTGGCAGGAAAGCCGATTCGCCAGTGACCTGGCCGATTCGCTGTTTTCATACTCCTAGACAAGCTTGATACGCATACATCGCTCCGGGCAATGGACAGCTTGATAGGCTCATAGGAAGGCCACTTTGACCCTCGGTCCACTCACATATTACCCGGCCCCACTTGCCCTACACCTTGCGTGCAGCTCTCTGCTGGTTTCACCTAATACGCCCCCTCAGCGGCAGAGTAAGAGCTTAACGTAAGGAACTGAGCTCGCGATCCAGGAGCGATTTTGCCAAGATACTCAGGGCCTTGTGTATATAAACCGGACGATTCAGTGTTGTCACACGTAATATGGTCGTATACATGGCATTTTCTCTACAATTTTATACTTCTCAAGACGAGTTCAACATTTTTTGAATAAAATTCAACGCGGTATTTTCTGCGCAAAAAGGTGCGATTCTTCTCACAACTAGTATAGCAAATATTTTACGACAAAGTATCAAAAAATCAAAAAGGTTCGCCGGTGGAGATGCACTGTTCCTTGCCCTTTGACGCATGCTGGAAATTTGAGAGAATGAACTCTTAGGGTTGCAGCCGTTGCGGCACCAGCAGATGCAGTGAGGCTCGCAAAGACGTTACTGATCACTACTGACAGGACATGATCTCTGACTTTAGTAGAGCACCAAAATTCATGCCCCTACGTCACATTACGTATGGTTCCCTCCTTTACTGACCTACAGTAGAAGTCCTCCGGGTGTTCCTTGATGATTCCTCCAATAAGGGGTAAGGATGTAAAGTGACAACTTCATCCTGCTGTTGCCTTCACGGCGGCGTTAGGCGATGGCTCACTGTTCTCTATAGGATCGAGGGTCACCATTGTATTCTTGTTGTGAGCGACTTGCACCTAGGAGTTCCTTGAGTTGCACGAACTCCACCTGGATCTCCTCGTACGCCGAGGTCCTTCGCTCGAAGTGCTGAAACAATACCCTAATTCTGTTCATGACCATGGATGCTCCTTCGAATCAGCTACAGCGTGCAGTACAAATCCTATGCAGCACTGGTAGGGAACTAAAAATTGCTCTGTAAGCGTAATGTCACGTAGCGTCCCTGTTCATTTGGGTGAAGGTGTGAGGTACAGTCAGATCTACGGTGTTGAATTTGGTTCAAAAGTGAATTCGATTTCGTAAAGTCTTGAGTCAGAAAAAAAATTGTATGTTTGCGCCGATTAATACGTGTGCAAATACATATAATTGTCAAATAACACGTGCAACAAGCATAATCGTCGAAAGAAGCCTCTTTGCTCTCTGACGGGTATTATTACTACTTCCGCTTCGAAGAGCACTTAGTGCGTCAGATTCTGCTCTAGAGTAGCTACGATGACAAACGATAAGCGGCCTTTTAATCTGCACGCGTCAGCGAAACTTCCCACATGATCTATTGCTATTAATGTAAAGTGCATGACCTTACAAGACTCTGATATCGTGCCATTTTTACAACGCACATGCATTTCCTGAGAAAAAAACTTTACCTTTCCAGATAGCACATTTTCACCCAAAAACGGCATGTTATTTAGGGCCACTAAAGTATTCTAGCATGTTTTGAAATGTCGCGTGTAAATTTGTCACCGTCAAGTGTTTGACGTTGAAGTGTTTTTCAATGACGTGTTCCAACCAAGGAACCGCTGACGGGACACACTGCATGTCTGGTCCAAGAAGTGGAAAGAAAGAGATCAGTGGAGGGTCGTACTTCTGAGTGCTCCGATGGCAGCAAATGGGCTGAGACGGACTTATAAAATGTATCTATGAATAACTGGATTGCCCTTTGGTTGGCTCATAATTATTGCTGCACAGCATATAGCTGGAACGTCTTCGAGTGATTATTCCAAAGCATGCAATCGACGTCAAAGGCAGCTGCTTTTTGTCTTGGTATTCGGCCATTTTCACTAGAAAATGCAAATCTCAGGGCCACCAAATCATTCAAGTTGTCGAATGTTAGGGTCTTCCGAGAGGGAGAACATGTAAGATTAAAAAGCAGCTGGGGTTCTGCTGATTCATCTCACATTGAAGAGGAAGTTGACATTGTGGCCTAATCTTCTGCGTTCCTGCCTTTCTCGATTTGGTAGGATGTACAGTTTGCAGCATCGCAATCAGCCGGGGAGGATTGAAGAGGGCGGGATAGGCCCGTCTCCGGCTGCCTTGCTAACCAATGGTGATCGATTAGTGACTGGTTCAGAAAGAAAATAACCAGTGGTGGAAACGGCGCAGGTGAGGTCAATCCCTCTCGAAATCGACCTGTCAGATGGCTATGATATCAACTGCAATTTTTCTCGTTTGCGCCGAAAGAGACATTACTGTTCTGCTCTGTTCATTCAGGAGAGGCATTTTGCACTTTTGCCAGTTCCTTTAGGTGATGACTGACAGATCACATTTTGGTGAGGCTTACAACCTGCCACACTGAAGATTCCCAGGGTTGGCGAAATGACAATGGTTTCTAAGGGCACGTGCGAAACGGAAACTAGACTACTTCCTTGAAACCAATAAAGATATAACTAAAAGATATATAAATAAAAGATAAAAATAAAGTTAAATTTTAATGTTTCAGTATATGTATATTATATCACAGGTTTGAACATCAAAGTTATAATCATAAAAGTAAACTGATTAAATAACATGAAAATCACATTATGTGGTTTAAGGATGAAACAAACCATTCCTGTTTTTGTAGTAGTTTTTCTACATATGTCTATTATTTCTTCTTCTAATTGCATGCTATTATTTCTTCTTCTAATTGCATGCTCTCGTGAAGATGCTGAATGGTATAAGTGAGCCACTTTAGTTACAAGAATTTTATTTCTCACGGGGTGGCCTTTTCAAGCTTCGCTGTGTATTTTGAGGCCCCCTCTGAGCCAAACCGATTACTCTTGCTTGAATTCAATTTGAAAATACTATTGAGAGACAACAGTAGGAAGGGAAAGTACTAGAAGTATTAGCTCTTGGGGTAATACATTTGTGGCAAGATTTTTCATCTATTTATAGATTTCAGGAAGCAGGCCTATATTTCATGAGCATACAGGGGAGGGGGGGGGGCAAAAAAAACACATTTCGACCGAGTCACATATCAGCAAAGTTTTCGCAGCCCAGACAGAGGACGTGGATACGAGTACCAGGGCGGAAGATACCCAAGATGTTCCTCTATAAGCAGGAGCTGGCTCTCGCCCATCACCTTCATGTACACCAAAATATGAAGTCATCTCCAGTGACTGGAGAAGACCTTTGGAATTCATGTCACCTCCAAACAGCTGCGAAACTTCTAGTATGGAGTCACCCATGGATAGCTACCTGGAGACCAGTACTCTCGATCTGGAAGACCTCCATCATCGAGCAGCTCCGTCAACGTCGCTACGGTCTAGGACATCATCTTCACCCCAGTCGCCAAGGCGCCAGTTGATGGTGGGGACCGGACGTACCTGGAATGGAGAGACCGATATTTTCTTCGTGGGCCCCGGACTAAAGGTGAGCGCTGGCGGTTACATCGAGCAACTCGAGAAGAATATCCTCTCCACATGTCGTCGCCCGTACCTTCTTGGAAACTTTGTACTGCTACAGGATTGGGTGACACCACATGGAATCAAAGGGCGTTGGGAAAACTCTTGCCTACTTGGAATGGAAGGGCGTTACCTGAAGAAGGTGGAATATCTAAGCAGGTAACCTGACCTAAACCCCTCAATTACCTGGTTCGGGCGGAGTTCAATAGGGTGGTCTAGAGTGCTACTGGAGTAGCGCAAAAATAGTATGGAAAGCGGGTACATTCCTCGGAAAAGGCGCTACGCAGCGCCTCCTCAGGGTCGCATAATTCTGTCCTGCCTCTGTGGGCGAAATAATCCTACTCGTCTTTGGATTTATCGTGCCAACTGCCTTTGAGAAACACTAATTTTCAGATAATGCCGACCAGCCCTACAAGTGGTGACGATTTGAGCCACCGGTGGCTCATGACGTTTGCTCCATTCGTAGGGTTCTTGCCGTTAGTTGTCATGAGTGTAATTTTGTTTTGCACTCCCCTGTGACAGGCGAATGTTCAACAGAAGTGAGCCAAAAAAATGATATTTTTCTTATCTTGTTCCACAATAATTTGACAAACTTCTCAACCAACACTACTCCGGATACCCTCAGTTTGGTAAATATTCTCCTATAGGGATCACCCACGGCACTGACCACGAATACGACATTCGTTTTTGGAGCTCAAAGATAAACGCCACAAGAGGCTTCCAGTTCAGTGTTAGCACCTTTTTCATCTAAATTGATGCAAACCTTCACAAACCTACATAACAGGGTTACTTAGCGTGTTGAGTTGCTGAATGGGGCTCGTTTTCAGCGTCGCCACTAGCTGACGCCCATATGCGTCAAATGGGCTCCACAACTAGGTCGCGTTCATTCCGAGCGACGAACGAGATTTTATCCTGCCAAACAGGGACTTTTTACGCGACTGATTTGGGTTGCGCAAAGAGAGTTGAGATTTCCACAGAGGGTGGAGCGTCTTTGTGCGGGTTACAAAATGCTCTGCTAAGGCTCGCGCTGCTGTGACTCCGGGAGCCAACGCTCCATTCCGTATATAATACTCGTCTTTGAGTACATTGAATGTGTGGCGAGTGAGGATGAAACAAGCAACATTCAATCTGCAGAAATTCGACATTTGCGGAAAACCCTTTGAAGAGTGGGATCGTGCGCGTGGTTTTTGACCCATTGATGAGGGTGAGAAATATAGCGTAACCGTAGGGGCGGGACTTGCTGCTATAACCTTGGTGTGCTCAGCTCAGGTTGGATCTCCACATAACAGAGTTTAGTCGCTTTACGAGAGATGCAAAATGAAAATGTGGTCTAGAGGAACATTCTGAGCCATAGCTCTTTGGTCGTAGCTAGATTTTCTCCGTAAAAGTGATGTTGAATAGATGGTAGATAGGATCGGAAATGGCTTGGGTGTTTTTTCCTTGGCTATTCACTTTTTTGATTGCAGTGCGAGTGCTCTGTTCTTTTCAGAACGTCACAACTTCATAGCGAAAAGAAAGCGAAAAAAAAACCAAGTGAGATCATGCGGCCATTCAACCCCAGAACCTTCATGTATACCGTTTTCACTTTGAACTGACCACTTCCCAAACCAAATCCACCACCTTTTCAAACCAAATTCACCACCTTTCAAATCAGATTCACCACTCTTTTCAGATTGCGCGGCTGGGACGGCCGAGGCTGCTTTTCAGCGTGGACATAGACTTTCAACACATCGACACATGGCCGACTCCGCCCATTCTTTGAAGGGTTTGTTGCGAACTTCGAAATTTCATAACTTTTTCAACTTTTTGATTTCACATCCACTCTTTGCACAACGAAGATACTCGTACCCGCGCATTTATGCACTGGCAATTTAGGCTCCGCCCCCTTGGCCACGCCCACTTGCTTTTTGCGGAATTTTGATATTTTTTCAAAATTTTTGCATTTTTGGACTGCTGCGTGAAGCCCCGCCCACTGTGAGAGGCTCCGCCCACTTCTGAAAAGCCCCGCCCACTTTTCAAAATGGTGCAAATCGGCAGTATAGTCTTGGCTTGCATGGCTAGGGTATTGCTGGTCATTCGGAACAAACTTTGCCTGATTTATTTGTTCCGAGTGACGGACGAGACCCTAGCATGCAAGCCAAGGCTCTATACTGCCGACTTGCACTTTTTTGAAAAGCGGGCGGGCTTCTTCGAAGTGGGCGGAGCCTCTCACAGTGGGCGGGGCTTCACGTAGCAGTCCAAAAATGCAAAAATTTTGAAAAAATATCAAAATTCCGCAAAAAGCAAGTGGGCGTGGCCAAGGGGCGGAGCCTCGAATTGCCAGTAGCATAAATGCGCGGTTACGAGTATCTTCGCTGTGCAAAGAGTGGATGTGAAATTAAAGTTGAAAAAGTTATGAAATTTCGAAGTTCGCAACAAACTCTTTGAAGAATCGCCGGGGCGGGGCTCGCAGTGGTGTCTGACGTGATCTGGTTGGTGAACTGCCCGGTCTAAAAAGAGTGGTGAATTTGATTTGAAAAGTGGTGAATTTGGTTTGAAAAGTGGTGAATTTGGTTTGAAAAGTGGTGTTTGGTTTGAAAAGTGGTGAATTTGAAGTAAAATGGTATATCTTGAGAGCCTGGGTTACGTCAACTTTGAAGATGCACTCTGGAAGTGTATTCTGAATTTTTTAGTTTTTCTGTCTCTCGTTTCCTATAGAGATTATTCTTCAGAGGCACGTCCTACGATTACCTGCAAAATATATCTTCCTTCTTGTGCAAATAATCTGATCTGCAGTGACAGCAGCTGCACCAATTCCGAGTGAATAAGCCGCTCATGCCGTCGTTCCTCTCATTGGCTCAGCCCGTCTTTATTGGTCCCACCTACCGCTCTGTATAACTGCTAAACAGAAGACCGGCTAAAGAACGTAGAAGGAATACTGTCGTCAATGAAGAGACCAGTAAGGATCAAGTGCGCCTTACTGTTGAGTTTCGTGACGTGAATTTTCTTCATATGAAGTATAATAGTATGTTTTTCTTCGCGGACGTCATGCATATACATGTCCATTTATCATGCGTATATTCATGTCCAGTTTATAATAATAAGTTTCCATCCGAGTACTTTCAGGTAATGAGAGTTGTCCAGATTATAGCTCTCTTCTGCTTTTTCTCACAGGTTTACAGCCGCGTTGTAGCCGGCGACGCCAACTATTACTTCAAAGTTTTACGGTTCGTGGAACTTTAACACTTCTACGGTTTTTCCTTTTAGAATGAGCGGCTTTTCAGGTTGGCGAACCCATCCTTCACCTTCACATGTCGTGGCAAGTCGGACACCGTCACTCGATCGTAACTGCTTCTTCTCACCTGTACAATGCATGCTGTCTCATAATAGACTGGAAGAGGCAATATGAAAATTTGTTCACTCAGAGTAAACATAAAATAAATCCGTTGCTTTTCTCATTCCACATCGTGCAGCACTGTTCTCGCGTCGACAGTAATCCAAGCACAACGGGCTAGTGGTGATGAATATTGGGACGAGCAGGAATGTCTGTAGACTGGAGAGTAGTAGGGATAGAACCAAAACAAAACCGCATTCTAGGGTAACAATCGGTTCTTGTCTATTAAGCAATGAAAGCTCCTATAATCAATATGTATACTGACGACATTTCGGGCTTAAACACTTCTTCAACTCAAAACCAGGTAAAAGTCAGCAGAACAATTACATATTTCTCAAATCGTTCAACAAATTTGAGTGAGTGAGGGCGGGATGAGATTATCATTCTGAAAGGGCATAGCAGTGAAATGGGCAGGTAGTCCTGAAATAGAGGACACTCTGTTTCTCCATTGCGAGATTCTCCCCTAGAGAGGGTAGTGCAGGAAGGTCAGCACTATTCCCAACATATGACGTCATATTCCGACTTTTAAATGTGAAAAGAATCGAGAGTGGTCTTTATGTATTCACGAATCTCGTCATTCAGCGTCAGTTGTGAAGCCTTGTAATCCAATTGACCCTCTGCCATCTTCATTTCCAGTTCTTTGCTAAGTGATGGTGCACTATGTATACTCTAGTTCACTGCGGACGGTTGGGCGTGTCAGGCAGTATGAGTGTGTCACGCCGTCAAAGCCGTCTCTGCCTTCTTGTTGAAGCGCGCATGCGACAAAAAGTGGTAGAAAACGAGTAATACGAACGATATGATACAGTCTCAACAACTGGTGGAGAACGGGTTTTGCATCGCGCCAAAGTCATTGGTCTGACACGCTTGACCGTCCGCAGCGAACTGCACTGCATTATTTCAGTGTTCTGCTTCTCCAATGTAGAACTCTCCGCAGTCGTGGCACTCCCGTTTCTTTACCACATAGCCTGTCTGACTCACTTGCCCTCCGCCAGTCTTAACAGTCTAGTCGGCGGTTTTTCCTATAGACCTGATGATGTAAAGGCGTCGTGGCGAAAGAAAAGATCAGAAACCAGGATGATTGTGAGTGTCAGTCATCTAAGGTCCGGTTTGACATCACTTGCGAAAGAGTCGGTGATGAGTGGTGACGTGACTGCAAGGTGGGTGACTTGGCTTCCAACATATGACATCACATTTTATACCATTTTCCGCAATGTTTCGTCGGCATCTGTCATTATTTCTTGGTTGCTTACGGAACTCGGTTTGGATGATGACGAAATCGAACGAATGACATCCGACTTGAGATGGAGAGGGTGGCATCTTCGAGCGTGAACGGGAGTGTAACGATATCCTCTTTCTTTTACGACACTGTGCCAATCTCGCCGTTCGAGATTTCCACTGTCTTCTGCAATAATCCTAGAAGACCATCTTTAGAGGATTCCTCCGATGTCAGTTGTACCAAACTGATCCAATGCAGAATCCTTTTGCTGCGCTCTTGACATTTTCCCTGATCTGCATTGGCGCACTCCATTAAAGGCGATCACATGACTACGGTTATGAGTAACGATAAAACGGCATTTGTGGAAATAGTAACATTCTCAATACATTTCTAGACAGCCACCAAACCAGGAGTTGCAGTAACTTCAGAAAAGGCACCAGTCCAGCCGTACCGCGGAGCAGTGTCGACCAAAACCGTGGTAGCGGATGTTTATTGCTAAGGAACGAGTCAAACGGTACTAAAAAAGGTAGGTCTGGTCGATGTGACCATTTGTGATCAACCAGAACTTCAAATGCATCATTCTGGCGTTAAATTCGAATTTGCTTCCAAATCTGCCAAGAGTTTCTATAAACTGACTTATGAAGGTTTTTCACAGTTGCTAATGTTACATTCTCGCTAAGGAATTGGTATGTGAAAGCACGTAAACACTTTGGGAACGCTTTCGTACCAAACAGTGTCATACTCGTGTCTAGGGGCTCACAGTACACTGGAAGCAATTTCTAGCCAACTCCACAGTTCTGAACCAGGTTTGAAGGATGCGGATGTTCATTGGTGGTGTGGACCTCACCCAAAAGTCTTTGGGCGATCCTATCATCAAGGCCTGAGCCTCGTGCGCTGGTGGGCGCTGTCGGAATCGCACAACCGTGAACCTGTCCCGGCGCACTGATAGAAAATTGCAAAAGTACGCAGGGCACGGGTAAGTTGTTAGAAACACACCCGCGGTGGGCGGCGCATGCGCTATTGTGAGTGCCACCAAAATCACAAATTCCTACTGCGCTTCCAAGGCAGTCTAGAGAATTGCAAATATAATGCAAAAAGAATCAGCTTGAAGTACGATCCTATACTATAGACGCTTACTCGATCACCACTGACTTCAAAAATCGTTCTTCGGAGCGCAAGGCCAGAGCGCCTAACGATAATAACTATTCATTGAAATAATTAACGATAGTAAATATCTACAGGTGGGTAGAGCCGTAGAAGTCCGTAATTCACAAATCAGGCGCTGTTCTGTTTGGGAGGTGGGAGAAGACAGTATTTCCGCACTCTCCTACCAATGATATGATACGTGACATTGATACACTGCTGATACCAGTTTGATTTCATAACAACGGCACGAGTATTGCATTCAGACTTCCTGTAAGAACTACAGTGTAAAGAAGGACCGCAATTAGGCAATTTTTCATGAATAACAACTTTTCCTCAAAGCAGTCCACCCACCGACCCTCTTCATATGTTCAGACACTTCTTCTGCATCACAATCATACTTCCAGCTCCTAAATGAATGCTGTATCTCAACAGGAGCAGTCCTTTTCGCAATCAGTTGCACTGCGGCATCCTTCTGAAGAAAGCGTCATAAAATGAAACGTTGCGCATCGAATCGTTTGTACCATTGTCCTACTGGACAATGATAAGTTACACGAATGTAGTAGTACAGGGGTGGCCAAAAAAAGTCACTTTGACCAAGTCACATATCAGCAAAGTTTTTGCAGCCCAGACAGAGGACGTGGATACGAGTACCAGGGCGGAAGATACCCAAGATGTTCCTCTATAAGCAGGAGCTGGCTCACGCCCATCACCTTCATGTACACCAAAATATGAAGTCATCTCCAGTCGCAACCTGACTGGAGAAGACCTTCGGAATTCATGTCACCTCCAAACTGCGAAACTTCTAGTGTGGAGTCACCCATGGATAGCTACCTGGAGACCAGTACTCTCAATCTGGATGACCTCCAACATCGAGCAGCTTCGTCAACGTCGCTACGGTCTAGGACATCATCTTCACCGCAGTCGCCGAAGGCGCGAGTTGATGGTATGGACCGGGGTACCTGGAATGGGAAGACCGATATTTTCCTTGTAGTAAGCCGAGAAAGATTATCCTCCCTACATTTCGTCGCCCGTACCTTCTTGGAGACCTTGTACTGCTACAGCTTTGGGTGAAACCACATGGAATGGAAGGGTTTTGGAAAAACTCTCGCCTACTTCGAATAGAAGGGCGTTTCGTACCTGAAGAAGATGTGATATTGAAGCATGTCCCCCTGAACTGAATCCACTCAATTACCTAGTTCGGGCGGAGTTCAATGGGGTAGTCTACGGTGGCGGAGAAATCGACTACCTCGCTGATCTCAGGTACCACATCATCGCGGTTGCGTGCCAGAATCTCTCGGCTGTGGCGGAGTGTCATGATAGTATTTAATATGCTCTTTAATATGGTGG
Source organism: Cooperia oncophora (assembly GCA_036418165.1). NCBI lineage: Eukaryota > Metazoa > Nematoda > Chromadorea > Rhabditida > Trichostrongylidae > Cooperia > Cooperia oncophora. Next base: position 28,463 of record MU912474.1, read on the forward strand.
TAAAAATGTCCGATCAGAATTTATAAAGTGTAACTTATAGCGCCTCGAAAGTCAATGAGGCAAAGTGACTTTTTTTGCCCCCCCCCTGTATGCACGGATGCACTCACTGCCAAGCCGAGCAGAGCCCAGGTTCACATCGAATCGATCGATGTCGAGTGAAACTACCAATATTGGGTGAGTGCACTCGTACAGTGGACTTTCTACGCAGTCTTACAACATCAAGCAACATCCTTCCACAACATTGGTCGGACCGCGACGTCTGTGCTCCTCCTTCTGGGACACGGCCATTCTTTGCCGGAAGTGGCCAGCTTTGCCGCGCGCTCCCCTCTCGATGAGCTGTAGTTTCTGCTTATACTTCTTCTCTCCATCAAGTGGAAAGCAGCAGTATCCACACTGATGAACGTATTGGTACAATGACTCTAACAGTGTCAGGCAAAATAGATGAGGCAATTGAAAAGGAATAGTAAAAGGTTTAGACATCAGTAGTAGCCAGCGGAGTCCTCAGAAGTACCTAAACTGGCTGATAACGGTATCAAGGATATTGCTCGCAACCTTGTGCCACGGTCACTTTCGGGTGATTCAAGTTCAACACACTGGCTAATGCTGGATCCTCACTATTCTCAAGCTATTACACCAGCTGCGGTCAGTCATACTGCTATCTAATCCGCTAAGTAGTCTCTATACGTGATGCACCGGCGACAAGTTCGAGGTATTCAAGGAAAAAATTCCATCCTCATTCGACCCTGATTACCTTTACTACATCATTGTTCGATGTTCACCACACTAATCCGGTCATTCTGGATGTTGGTCTCTAGGTGTAGTGCAACCTCCTGAACCCGAATATCATTACTTTGGAGCAAGCATGTGGTTCCGTTGCTGAAGGTATATACGGTAGGTCGTTCCAGACCAAACGGATGTACTACTCGTTTCGAGAAGTCAAACTACACCTAGGAACAAGTTTTCAACGAATTAGATGGACTTGAGTACTTTGGCGTCGGGTCTAGGCGTTCTCGGGCTAAGAGGATGTGATTCTAAAGTAACTTCAGTGGTGGTAATGTATGTGGAGCGAAAAAGTGATAACTCAAGAGTAAACAACGGAAGAAAAGTGAAAATAACAACAAAAAAGAAAGACATGATAATCTATTAAAGTGAAGATTGCCGGCAGGTATACAGGCCACCAACCAGTCCAAAAGGACTGTTAGAATGAGCTAGTGGAAGTGGTCCGCTCCTCCTCGGTCATTGATCAACCTCGGTAAGTATCCTACTCTGTTTCTATTGCAGGTCAAGGCCCAAGGAAAACCTTGGCGATTCAAAGCTTAGTGATTTGAATTCGATATGTTGTGTTATTGTTAGTTGCTGCACAATAAATTGTGTTACTGATCCATTTGACCACAGAAGTATCAGCTTCGTAGGCAACACACTACTCCAACTAATCAAGGAAGGTATAATATATTGTATGTGAGATTGCAATCAGTTGGGGAAGGCGTTAGCAGAGCGGAATGACACCGCCTCCGGCTGTCTTGCTCTACCAATGACGATCGGGCAGAGATCAGTTTGGGGAGAAAACAACTAGCGGGGGAAGCCTACAACCGGAAACCGCTGATTGCGTGATATCAACTGTAGCTATTGCAATACTTCCCTAATACAGTGTCCCCGGTTAATCAGACAGCCAAATACCAGATACACCTCGCTCTTTAAAATCATGTGTAGACTGCTTAAATAGATGGAATGGATTTGAGTGGAATCAAAGGTTGCGGACGTATGATGTAGCAGAGATGTGCAACGGAGCTTCCTTCTTTGGCATGATGCCTGGGTGTAGGCAGCATGTGCAACACGCTATTCTTCTTCGACTTGACTGATACAAACGTTTTTATAGTGGATTTAGTCATTTTTTTGAGCCTGAAGCTTTTCTGTTCCTTAATGGTTTTCAACGACATATCATTAACTCCTACTGGCCATCTCAGGAGATCAGATAGCAACATTCACGATCTTTGGGTGAAAAGAGGGGAGTATTTCCGCGCAAAAGATCTGGGCCTAAGGTCAAGCACAAAAACTCTCTCCCCCTGCTTGCGAAAAATCGTTCGGAGGTCACTTTGACTTACAATGATAGCCTTTGTGTGATCGCTCTCACGACGATTTTGAGTGCGCGCATGTTTTGAGACTGCACATTGTTTCGTTCGCAGAATTACTACAGCTGGAGCCTCATTTTCCGGCTCTACTGTTCTACCTTTGCGTGTTTTGTTTGCTATGCTTTTGCAGCTTTTTGTTTTGATTTTGATTGAAGGCCTCCGTTCAGCTAGCTCGAAGTACTTTAGTGCATCGGCTCCGAAAAGTGTCATGTTTTCGAAGAGCATTGTGATTTCAGGACGGTACGGGTCTTCACTGTAGGACGTGTTGCGCCTTCGACTCTGCCTCCTGCTACAACAGTCTTTTAGAACGTGCATTATCAGGGTGGAGATAACGTTTTCCGATTTCGTTGTTCTGCATTGCGCTCGTCGGAAACATTTCGTCGCGGGTCTCTATATGAATCTGTATGTAACATGAACCTACCTAACCCCAAAAATCGAAATGATTCCGCTCGATTTGCCCATAATTTTGGTCTCTGAAATGCTGAAAGCGATTCTTAGAGAGTGAAACCTAAACCGTCTCAAACCGGAATACAAATAGTATTTTTCTATGTTATGCGGACTTCACTATTGTTGTTCATACTTCGCTACTGACCACTAACCACCTTGCCCTGTTTTAGCCATAAGCCATATACATATTAGTGGATAGCACATTAGGCTTTGTCGTGCGTATGGAGCTATTCTCCGATGGCCTTCGGAAGATAAAGGCAGAGCTTCATGGGGCACTGCTCCTGTCTCCAATACACTCATCTGAGACTTCGTTTTGGGACAATATGTTATGTGTTATCATGAATAAACCTGTTAGGAGTAACCGGGTGTGAGCTTTGATGAGTATCATTCCCAGAATACTTCGATCGCAACCCCTTCCCCGCAAGTCATCGTACTGGCCACATCGCACTCAATAAGACACTACGATTTTGAATGGAAGAATGAATGCGAATGAGAATGCGTGCCTACCACGGGATTGAATAACGGCGAAGACTTTATGTACCCAATCCAAGGAGTTCATAGTTTTTTAGAAGCAAAACTGATCAAGAGTTCCACGAGAGCGCAAAAGCAGCGAGCGCTTTGGGAATCAGTCGTGCAGGGCACAATGGCTGTTGTCGTATGTGACCGAAAGCCTACCTTTTTTTGACTGGACGGTTTCTCTCAGCCGCTTCCTCACTTTCAAAGAGTGGGAATTGGCAGTTTTTTGGCGAAAAAACTTCCGACAACGCAGCGGGGATGTTTACTTACAAAGCATGGGCGAGAAGAACCACGGCAGATATCAAAGCAAAGGGACAAGTAGATATCCCGTGGAGTCGACGCTGCACATAGCCAACTAAGAACAGGACTGCGCCTGAGCTACAAGTGAAACAACGTGTTCTGAGGGCGAATTACCTGAGATAAACCTTCCCCACATACAAAGGAGTTCATGATTCAGCCACGCAAGGGATACCATGGGAGGGACCTGGCACTCGAGGTATTAAATCGACAAATAATTTTTGTACCAGACTTGTTCAACATTCTAGGTAGGAAATACATGGGCATCATCAGCGGTGTGGTGCTCAAATCCGCAACTGGATGTTGGAACAGAAATTACTATTACCCGGAGGAAGAAAAACGAACGTTTACGCTCGAGAATTTTTTTCAACCAATAGTGCAACGACGCATGCCATGGATGACGAGTGTTGGTGCCCAGGAGTCAAGCGTCGCGGCGAAACATATGGATTAAAGCGATCGCGATCACTTTTTCGCGTCGTCTGTAGAGCTCTAGGACCAAACTACGATTTTTTTTGATTGATACCTCACGTTTGAGGGTATTATATCTAAGGAAATGCGTAGTAACAATAAGAACTAAATGCCATAAAGGACATGTTTACAGGTATTTTCTCATTTGTGTTAAGTGCATGGTTTGTTGTTACTGTTCCTAAACTAGAAGGTTCTAAAAGGTGAGTTATTTGTTGCTTGGCATTTACGTTCAGTCTTACTAACTCACATTCTTGAACCAGTCTTGAATAAACTGTCATAGTGTATATTTGTGTCAGAACAATTTGGACCCTTCGATGT